>DWNR01000347.1:0-20910 GCA_018250455.1 Polygonus leo | reverse complement strand
AAAAGTAGGAAGAGTATGCAGCCTCCAAAACGAGTCTACAGCCGAGAATATAATCGAAGCAAATAATAGGCAGGCAAGCCTCATTTGCGTGCGGCCGTACGTTCTTATTGCTAGGGAACAGGATCCATTATTCTACTGCAATTTCGATTTTATTAAAATAATTGTAGAAAAATAATACAAAGCGCAAAGAACGGCGGTGCGTCGGCGCGGCTCTCCGCGAGGAATCAACCTCGCCCGGATCGACAATCGACACGACGCATTATTTTCACACGAGCCGTTTAAAGTTTTAATGTGTGATAAAAAGTAATGAACAAATTCTCGGTCAGTTGTCATTATCGGTTCGACATAATTCAGCGTACGGCGGGCAGTAAAATTAAAAACGCGTAAAGGCCGCGGTGGGCTCGGGCTCCGACGACTTCAATTAGATTTCGCGAAAGGCGAACAATAAGAAATAAAATCTGATCTTTTACGATCTCCCTGTCGAGCGTCGGTCAGTCGAGATGATCGTAAAAGTGAGAATGCAACGGGCCGATGTTGCTTAAAAACCGAGAACCGACCGATCGACCGGTGTCGACCGAAAGGGTCGAGACGTAATTTGATGGGGTGGTTTATTGCGCCGAAAGTGGGTCACTCGCGTACGACGCCCGCGAGCGGCACAATGGCGCCGCGAACAAAGATATCTGCGGCGGAGACCAATCGACGCCTGAACTGCTGAAATACTGCATTCATTTGCGCAGGATCAGCGGACGCTCGCTAGTCGTGTTAATGCGAGATTTGCGTGGGAAACGACGCGCGACGCCCATTACTTATGCGAGCGGCTCTTCCGACGGATCGATTCAGTGCAAATTTTGATTTCGAAACATCGAATTCACAGGCATCCGTCGCACAAGAATACTCGCGGAATGCAAAACGGAATCTGGCTCGGTCTTTGTTGCGGATTCCCAGACGTCGGCGACGGCGAGAGGTAAAAAGTGGTCGCATGGCCCGCCTTATAAATTATGAACCCACCGGGGTTATTAGTTGTCGAAATGACAACGGTGGCGGGCTCCAGCGCCGAATGTGACGCCGCTGTACCGTTACAAAACCTAGCGCTCTAAAACGTAAAACGTAAAAACAGGCGAAGGGCGATAGGGACGAATATCCAGTTCCGCGGGCCCCTTTCTTGCGAGCCACCATTTAAATTCGAGGCCATCGTTAGGAACTTAATGCGAGCAACTAAAAAGCCGGTGAAACAATAAGACGGACTAACCTGCAGCCGACGCTATGCCCCACCTACTATATCAATAGTTATACCTCAATCTCAGGTTTCCAATATTATATACCATTTGTGTTAACATTTCTAACAATGCTGTATAACCTTGACCTTTAACTATCAATTCATTATCATATAACCCTCGAAACCATCCAGCAAGATCGACTAGTAATAAAGTAAAGCAGTTTCCTTTAATTATGAAATAATTACGTGATATTATTACATAAATATAGTTAAATGATTATATTAATTTATTTGTGGCCAAGACTTTCTTTGAGACAACAAAAGTAGGTACATTCTTGAGTAAGTTCAATGTTATTGCACCTACGAACAGAGGGCCTATTGACAACAATAAATACGCAACGATATTAAACGTCCAGGCGTAAGATAAGTTATTTATATGAGCATAAATAATATGGAAGGTCGCGTCCCACGCATCGTCGGGGTAGGTCCGGATAAAAACAAATAAGGTAAATCAAAATGCAGCTAATCATGTGCGCCTAATACTCATACTGTTATTAAAGCATCACTGCAGATGATTGATGTGGTGCGAGCGCTGAGCGCACACCTCGCCAATATCGTCATTGTTTTCCAAACTGCCTCGAGCCTAGGGTCTCCTTGCCCGCTAATTCGCCACCGGGGGCCTGATTCGACTTAGCTTCGAGCACAAGTTCGATTTTGACCTCCGCGATCGGTCAAGATATAAATAACAGACCTTGATAAAATGTGTCCTGCATATTTCATTGTACGCATAGGTGCAATGAATTATTGCAAAAGCTTATCTTGCTGGAAATTGTTACGATGAGTAATTAATAATCGTGTTGGTAAATAAATGAGACACAATTATTCTCTCGCGATGAGCATCTTTTTATCGAAAACCAATACTCCCGAGCTTAAAATTGATTTATTAAGTATATTCACGGATTTTAAGATAACCATCGCGCTTATTCTGCACTGGCCTCGTGGTGAATTCCTATTGGTATATTTTTGTAAGAGATATGTATCTTATTGGAAACAAATGGTGACAATCCAAGGAGCATATAAATCACTCTGATATAAAGTCAAAATATCATATTGAGACAAACACGGAATACAGAACATGGTTTAGTAGGTGTAGGTATAAAAATAAATTAATAACACTTTCTTAACCCATAGCATACTAGCATTCCGTGTGTTATGGGTGCCATAGACACATATAAGACGACAAACACCCAGACCTAGAACAGAAATTCAAATTCATTAAATTTTCCGTCTTATATGGAATGGAACCCAGGACCCTCTGCGCGTCAAACCGGCATGGGTGACCGCTGAGTATGACCATATTTATAATTTAAAAGTATCCATGAAATTTAATTTTCTTTCCTGTGGTAAATAGGTACCAGGGCAGCATGGGAGTGCAGAGGTTGTGAAATTGCGTGTGACCGCAAGACATCCGGCGGACAATGGCGCATGCGCCGGCGGACGAAAGCGCGCCGGATGCACGTAATGTGCAGATATCGGCCGCGGGTTTATATGTTTATTGGTCCCTAGTGCTGTGGCTTCATCTGGCTCGTTACCTACACTAAGTTACGACCGAACAATATTAACTAAACGGAAATTATGAAAAGGTCACAGTTTGTAAATAAGTAACTTAATAAAAAATAATTGGCTGCACTAAGTCGAATTTGAAGAAGGGATCCAGTCTAACAGATGACGTTGTGCCCAATTGTAATATAGCAGTATAGTAGTTGATACGTAGTTATTTGAATAATAACTAGAACTTTAGAAGAAAATCTCATTCGCTATATTCATTTGTTGTCATGGCAGCTGTACTAATAATACATTTTCTGGACAGACAGCGAAGTCTTGGTAATAGAGTCCTGTTGGCACTCTATGAGTACGGTACCCTAAAAATAATAAATTACATACAATTGAGACTTAGGTGTTAATGAATATAAATATAAGCTTATATCAGATGTTATGTACGTCAGCGTCGTTAAACGTATTCAAATCGATCAATTGCTAAATCGACCGAGAACTATTAAACCATTACTTTTTTATCGTACACGGAAGTTTATGTTGAAAGTATCAGTTTACAGCGTAAAGACTTAATAATGCCGGTAAAATTTACCGACACCGTAAGTAATTTAATAATTTAAATATACATAACGATGACATTTAACTAGGAGTACATGAACGCAAGTGTATCGACCAGTGGAGGTATCGAATGAAGCGGTCTATCATCGTTACCGCAGTGGTCAGAAGCCGTCCATGTGTGGGAGCCGCATAGTGCAGAACTGGTTTGTCTATGCGCTGCCCACTGAGACGGACCGATACATCTCGTTTTGCTTTTGTTGCCCTAGTACTTTGACATGGCAAGTGAGGTAATATAAAACTTACGCGGTTATTTACTAACAAGTATAGTGTGTATTGAAAACAACTTTGCGCAGAAATTATATCAGTACCTATATAAAATAGGCTAACAAAAACTTGTCACAGTGTTTTTCGGTATTAATCATTTAAGAAACAAATGCCGATCGTTCTTCTCGTTTGCCTATTTTAATTATACCTTTATATGTATTCTCTTTTTGACAATAAATTTTAAAATTTTAATATTGGTCGAAGTTCGACCATAAACTAAACTAGTAAGTAAATGTTAATAAATACCGATCGATCATTTTGTAATGACTTCTCACGTCACTAAACTTGTTGGAAGATTTTAAGTCAATATTTTGGACAAAGACCTTGCTGAACTTTAAACTTATTTACTTTCTTGATGAAGCAGGCCGCATGGAGATGCTCTTATTGAAATTATAAAACATCTGCTCGATGTTTTCGTTGATTTACTCTCATAATTGCACTCAAATTGCTTTTACAATTTGAAGCATAAAAGGATCTGTTTATGTCAAAATACAACTCATTTTCTTGCAGAGAAAGAATAGTTTTTGTTCAGCGATAATTTACATAAAATAGTGACGTTCGATCTTTATTTTAATGTAAAAATGTTCAAGCGTATTAATAATGTATTAAAACTTGATCACGCAACGAACTAGCTACAGGTTGCTCACGAGAGCTTACCTACATTTAAAACTAGAGTTGTTCTAAAGGAAATTTATTATGTACGACCTTCAACACTAAATAATGGCTGATAGGTTAATTGCTATGAACAGATTAGTTTTTGGCAGTTTTTTCCGCGGTCCAAAAACGGCTGCTCTTTGTTTATGATTCATAATTACAATTCTCCGGAGAGGCAATCACACAGCCTGTCATTATGTTGAGCAAATAACTACTTACTTATACATTCACAATTAAGCGAGTTAATACGATACCTATTCGTACCGATTTGAGACCCGCTACAAATTTGTTTATTAATTGGCAAATTGACGAAACAAAAAGACAAATAATTTATCGCTATATTTCATCACCCAGTTTCTCATAGGTTACCTTAGTGTAAAAAATACGGATAATGTTATTTACGGTAAGGGTAAATTAAGATTAATATTGATATTTTTTGTTCTGAACCTCGCTGATGATTATGATTTAGGATCATTAAGAACCTCAATCAAACGGTTCGCGTGTGACCCAGCACCCAGCCTGCATGGGTGCACCGCTGACGCAATCCGTCGAAAAAATTCGTATAACATCACTTTAAACGGTCACTACATTTGAACATGGAATTAAATCTGAGATTGTTGAGCGGCAAAACAAAAATAAATGTAAATGTATCATTTGGTAAGTGTTACCAGAAAAGAATAATTTACGTGAAGTCGCATGTGAAATCCTAAACAGTGTTGCATTATTAATTTATTATTTTTTATATGTTTGTATAAAGTTGGTCCGCTTCGCGTGTGGCTTATCCTCTGTTGCATTCTCGTAGCTGTCCGTTTCACCTCTAGGCTTAACCTACAAGCTAATTCGTCCAAATCGAAAACAAAAAGCTCGAGCAGCGCCGCGGGTTCTAACGCTAGCGAGTATATTATAATAATAAGATAATGATACGTCTGGGCTAAGCGGTACGGCGAAACGGTCGGTTTTTTTCCTCGGCCCGGTGTTGCCATGTCTGTCTCGCTGATTTATTCCCGCCCAGTTTAACTAGTTCAAGGTTATTCGAGATGTCGTGTTCGTGAATGGGCGGCTTTATTTTGTTTGCGCTAGGTCGTCTTTAGGTCACCGGAGTCACCCGTAGCCGGAACGAACGCCTCCATAAAATATCACAAAGAACGGGTGTTGACGATTCTATAAAGTAGGTAGTCTTCGCAATAAGTATCGTAGGTAGATAAATATCTTCGGACCCGTCTAGTGACACTCCGCATGACATAGGTTGTTTATCGTGACCGTCGTAAATATTAAACAACCAATTAGTCTCCCAAAAAAAACTAGACCACTATGGTTAGTTTAGACATGTATTGAAATTAAAATTAAAATAAAAACGCTTCAATAAAATGCCGATTTGAAATTAATTAACCGCTCATGTTAATAAGTTTGGGGTCGGTCCGAAATGCAGATTTAATTGTGGCAAAACGCCACAAAAAGTGGTCTCGAATGACGAAGGCATTAAGTTATTTTGTAACCGAGTGCATTGCACTGGGAATTGACCGCTTTAGGATGGCAACACGAGGGTGCGACCAATATGCTCCAATCGAAGCGTAAACAATTATGAGAATTTCGAACGGCCACGTGACCGTCACGGCCGGTGACTTACTTGGGGGCCGCGAGCTAAGGATGTGTTTTATGTAAGCTAATCGGATTTGTAACTAAAGTTAAGAACGTAAAAGTCTTGTGTGTTAATTGATTTTTTACGAAACTGAAGAAGAATCTCATGGTAGGTAAGTGTAGGCTTTTAGTAGGCCTGTAACTAACCCTAAGTAGTACCAGTCTGTCCTGAAATTGACCTCATATTAAAAACGAAGTTTCAGAGACGAAAGAAGATATCAAGATTGATAATTTTTTAAGTTAACTTTAACTTTTCTGATGTCAGAAGATTTCTTTAAAAATGCGATCTTGATGTAGTTAGAAACATACACGAGATATCCATAGCGGAACATCCGTTTATTAACTTAAGGTAAAGGTCACTTCAGTGCCCTTTCAATTTAACCAAACTAACCTAAACCTTTTACAGCTCTTGACCTAACTGTTACATATTGATTGCCTAACGTTAAAAAGTTAATTGAACCATTTATGATTCTTATTACACCTTATCAAACTGGGAGGTACCAGGCTGTCAGTAATAAAAAGCGTTTCCTTTCGAATGACCAGCTCAAGGAGCATATAATTGACATTTGCGATCGCCAATCGCCAGGTGGAAAGACCACCTTGCAATTTCGACCGCGACAAAGTGACTTACAAGTAACTTTGTTAAAAAACAGGCCACCGGCGAACAGTAAGTCATCCATGTGCATATATTAAGATAATCTGTGCGAGGTATCAAAATATCTGTCAACCGGCGGTCGCTTTGATCTATGGCGGGGTGCAGTGACGATGGATTGGCAAATATAACAAAAAATAATAAGGATTTATTGAGCACTCAATTTAATTATCTATTCGCTTGTTTACAAGGTTTCCATTGAAGATTGTTTTATTCTTATATTCGGTGCCAATGACTCTTGCCTATTTCTTACTAGTGTAACTAAGTAAGTAAGTGTAGTGTAATTTTACATGAAATAAAATAGTTTATACGCGTAGTTTAATAATAAAGTGCAAAATGGCAGATAATAGATTTTATTTATGAACTTGGATCATAAGAAATTTAAGATATTTTACAATAATAATTTACAACCCATTATTACTGCAACACTGGTCTCGTTTCATAATAAGTAGGATTTGGAATAACTCACAGGATATGAAAACTAGAAATTATCTCTTCTTCTCTCTAGGGATTGAACCTAGACCACGAGCTTAAACGATCAGAATTTTAACCACAGAGTTCATCTATCACCTACGAACCACCTTGTTAAGGACAATATACTAATTAATTTGATTCAACCGTAATTGTACCATAGGGCCATCAAAACGACATTTATTGCTTTGAGTAAAAACTCAAAAACACGAACAATAACAGTACGCTTTTAACGATTTCACGGTCAAAAGAGTTCGTTATATTTTTTAGAATGTTATAAAGTTTCGAGTGCGTGGACAAGCATGACGTTATTAGTTTTTCGTCTAAAAACGATAAACATCTAAATTTAGTTGAGTCCAATGTTTATGTGAAATAAATCGGTGGAAGATATGCCGGCCACATCAAAAGGCTAAGTTGTGGCACCAGTATATGCTGGTCTCTGAAACTGTGGTATATTGGTGCATGTTGCTAGACCAGGTAGACAACCAAAGAGCACGGTTAGGTGGTCATGTTTTCGATTTGTCGGGCAGACGACAGAGCGATGTATTTATAGAAATGACATCGTCCCTTAGCGTGAATGACGACAATAAGGCAATGTGCTCATACATTTTCCTTGCTTTTAATATTCTGGTTTACAAATTATACGTTATATGTGAATTTTATTACGTTTTATCAAATAAAGGTTTAAGAGCATTCGACCTAATGGTAAGTGGTCACTGCCACTGTGATGAACATTTTGTAATCAACCTTAAATACGATCGAAACGTACCTAAGGTTGACTATAGATACATTAAGTACTAAGATGACTCTCCAAATTACTTCACGGATCATTACAAGGATAACCCAGTCAAAATTTACGAGGACGTCTATCTGGAAAATTGCCTCCTCTTTTAATAAATGTTGACTGAACTTTGATAAAACAATAGATACAATAATACTACAAGTGTTCAACTTCGTAACCATGACGACGATGGCAGTTCTATATGCATATAACTCTGCGGATACCGTAGCACACTGGAATATAGAATTAGACAATGATATTCTACTTAAAAGACGCCGGTGAATATAGAATTAGACGATTCCGCAACACAAGCTTACTTTTGTCAGAAATGTCCTCGGCATTTTAATGGTTGTGCGAACATATCGATATATTTAATTTATTGCCTTTGTATCTGGCGAGATGTGTCGCGAACTGGCCTGTCCTAAATATAATTAAAAAGGTGATTTATAAGTGTCTCTGGTCAGCTTAATTAATTGGAGGTTTCTTGTAAATTCTCGGGTCTTGTCGTATAGAAGACTATACAGTATAATAAATCTCTTAATCCAATATCGTATAAAGAAAATATGTATTATATTTTTTACTTTTATAAATTCATAATGTCATGTATTGTAATGACGCTATAGCAGAATCAAATGCCAGCGATTTACGTATACTTTTAATATAATATTCATATAGCAAACGAGCCAAATAAAATAGATTGATTGAGGTCCGGCCTTATTCAATGACAACCTCAATACTGAAGCGAAAGGGTGGGTATACCTCCCCATCGAACTAAGTGACTAAAAGATCACACCTGGTCATAAAGTGAATAACATAAATATGTTGATACGTTGGATATAGTTTCAAATGCATACATTCTGTGAATAATCGTTCACGGTCGGTTGGACACTCGTCAGATGGCGGTTCCCTCGGGCACCCATCGCTGCTCCCCTAATTACGGGGAGTGGGTTTCTGTGTTAGTTAAAATAATCAAACTAATTACGATTGTGGCGTAACTCACAGGGTTTGGTTGCGCCAATTTTCACCACCACCGTCACAAAAGAAGTTATAGAAGACCTTTGTTGATTTATTGGAGAAAATGCGACAAAATTTGCGATGATGAGGACGAACAGGCGTCGGATATAGGGTAATATAGGGAGAGTTGGAAAATGTAAATCTTATTATATCCAATATAATATTAAGAAATGACGCGAGTCTCGGAATGATTATCATCATATTTCACTATTACATATAAAAAGAAATGGAGGTGTTTGCCTAGAATTCGAACCCGGACCCCCAGCGTGAAGGGTTATTAACCACTAGGCTATAATGGCTCGAATCTTGGATAAAAGTTGTAAACAACATGGAAAGAATAAAGGATGGAACAAAAACGAGATCACCCACCGTACAGAAAGACAAAAACCAATTTCCGAGAATCATTGACCGCTTTGCCAATTATAATAAAATCGATGTTCTATACCGGAGAGGTAGCCACTTATCGTTATGTTTAGGCATTTAGTTATGACATTACAAAGAGTTTACAAACCCAACCCAAACCTCTCAAGATGCCAAAGACCGATAGTCAATTGTCCAAGTATACATAGGTTTTGGAGAAATTTCTTGTTTATATCTCTTGACCCTATTATAAAGTTTTCTATTAGACATGTTCCTTCATTATGTACTCCTTCTGGGATAAGTAAGTTTTAAAAATATCATAATGTATGTGTCATATGTGATATGATACAAAGTACTGACATAGTAGGTACCTAAAACACTCTCTGATTGATTGGGAAAAAATATTATTTTTTAGTAGGCTCTTGTAACCTTTATGATAAAAATGCAATACCATTGAATAAATTAACAATACAGCTAAGTTCCACCAATCATTAGTAATTATATAAACTCCGTATGACACATGAATCGAATACCTAAGTACATATTTAAAGCGGCATTTTACATGCGGGAATATGATGAAAGAAGATTTGTCTATGCTAGTCTACATGTATTTGAAGATAAAACTGGCAACAGTTTACTAAACTTTCTACACTTTCTTCAATCAAGTAGGTACAAGATTATTTACTTTTTCGCAGTAGAAGCTTGAGTAGTACGATCCCGAAAGGATCGATGTTCAATGTTGTTCGATTCTAAGGACTATTACCGCGGAATGCGCCTCGGTTCTCGTTTCCCGAACCTTCTCCGCTCGTGATGTTATAATATACGATATATAGGTATCGATTTAGTGCATTAGTTCTTTCTGAGAATCGGATATTTAAGATTCTTTTAAGTTTTGAAAGTTAATACGTCTAAACAATATGAATAAAGGAAATAAAGGAAAGGGTGGAATATAGATACAGATTTTAATATTGATATTAAATAGGTAGGTACAATAGTCTTTTTAGATATAACGTTCAAAATATCACCTTGTTTTGTTAATGCTATTTTCAAAACTTTACACGAAGATCATAAAAGTAATCATTTAAACGGCGTAAAATTACCAGAAAGTTCTTATTCATTTCAAGATTTATTTCTAAAGAAAATGCGTTCGATTTTGTGAAATAATCGACTCCATTAGTAACCGCTAACTATTGTTATGTCGGGAAGAAATGCACTAAATAGGGCAATCAGCAAAGAATACAATTACCTACTGAAAAGCGAAATTATAGGCTCTCAGACATCGTGTTCCATTCATTTCTTTAAATAATATCAGTCGTAAGCCCGAGGTGAAGACGCTTAAGTGAATGTACGAATCTTTATGAAGCATTAAGTTATGTTATTCGGAAAACATGACAGGGGATTTTTAAACGAGCGCCATATTTAAGTTGAGTTACTTACTGTATTTTAGAACGTGTATTTTATGTTATTGAGAAAACAAGACCGGGTGTTGTTTGGTTTCTGATATATGGTCAATTCTGGAATTTTCGGAGGAGTTATAAAAGAACCTTAGTCCTGATCATTGATTTTTATTACCTGAATATTTTTAATATCTATGCACAAAGGCACAAAATACTTTTATTTACTAAAATTTAATTTAAACATTGAAATAAAATAAATAGTTACGGTTAAATGAAACGTTGAAAATAACTTTAAAAGGTACTAGGGCTACATGAGTTATCAGGCGGGTGATCGCTGTAAAAACTGGAGTTCGCGGCAGGTGCGATCGGCAGATGTACGACCGACGATTTCGTAAGCAGACGATACACGAAATGCGTATATTTTATCTCGTCCTAATGATCTGGGTATGGATATGGATTGTATGGATATATCACGAGATGAATTTATGGACTTGTTTAGATGACTTTATAAATTATACGGTAGAATGTACACCGATATCACTCTAAATATATACGGTGGAAATTATGAACGGTTTTGTAATGAATATTAAATTAAGTTGGGGTAAAATTGGGGGTTAAAAGCAACAGTAGGCAGTTCCAGTAACTATTTGTTACACAGTGAAGTGTGACGGGTTGGCACGTGTTCGCCACAAATGTCGGAGTAATGTCAATTTGTTCATTTGCATGAAGCGGACGGAGTCGACGTGAACGGCTCGAAATTTCGAAAACAAAACAAAATTGCGTTTCCGGGGCGCCGCTGGGCAGATGGCGTACCGCCAGCTGCGGAACTCCAGCCTAGGGCCGCCTCCGATACAACCGCAACCGCAGCTAGTATCAGGAAAATTGTTTTGTTAATATAGTATACAAAACCGGCCAAGTGCGAGTCGGAAGAGGGTTTGAAAGACAGCTTTTGAATAAATATTATAATGATTCCTCACAACCTATTGTTTTCCCACTGCTGGAGATAGAAGAAACTGAAAGGAATACGGGATACCAGACCCTCAGCCTAAGAGGCCAGAAATTCAACCACTAGGCCACTGTGACGATCTATAAATAGTCATGCTCAACGAAGGTAAACCTGTGACGAGGACTCGCGACTCTTTAATTACGACCTCCGATGCCGGCAGGTGGCGTGCGAGAGCTTTTCGCTAGGGATGGATTGATACGCACTTCTGCCGATACCGATATCGATACCGCTGTGAACATTGAAGGCTTCGAAAGATATAAAGTATATTTATTAGAACATAGTGGGTCAGGGTAGACGAAAAATTTCGAATACGGCTCAACCTATCATAAAAATTTCTTATGCCTCAAGTTGGACTACGTTCTATAAATGTGCAATATTAAAATCAGTTAAGTTAAGAATTTTCGGAGATTTGCGTGGACAAACATATTATATTTACATATCGTATTTAGAATGATAACTAAGGACACATAGAAAATGTTTGTTACTTTTAATAAATATTAAGTAAACCACTGAAAAATTATAGGTACATCTGCCAACCGATACCTACCAAAAGCGATATATCGATACCGATATCCATCCAATCCCAAGTTTTCAGCGCAAAAAACCGTACACAATAATTAATGACGCGAAATAATGTACCAGCATGCGAGACGAAAATCTAAAGGCTCGACGCATTCGGAACTCGACACCACTGAGCTGCACGAAGTATCGGGTGACCGGGTAGCCACCCACTTCGCCTGCTGCAGTGCCCCCGGGTGTGTTGAGTTCTTGAGTTGCACGGGGATCGAGGAAAAAAGATCATCGGCCAAGTGCGAGTCTGCACACGAGGGTAAATACCACCCACTAGTTTGAGCATGGATAAAACAAGCGAAGTGCGAGTTGGCTTGGTTTAAGTGGTTTTAGTATCTATTTTGTATCTTTGTACATGGATTAACGAAACGCACATAGGGCAGAGAATCGGATCGCATACGACGGGTTCCGTGCAGTGTTCTACTGTGAATATTGTGATATATATATGTTAACGATTGTTAATTGTGTGTTTCTCGCGTTGTGCCCAAGTTGGAATGCGTTTATGCGATTCGCGTTTATATTTACGTGTGTTCTTTTAAAAGTATCTAAGAACTTAATGCCAAGAAACATATTGTGAACAATTGACTACGTATTACCGTTCAAGACAAAGCCTTGTGACAAACAGGGTTAGCTTATTAATGGGTTTCCATTAGCACATTTGTGTGCGGAACCCTAAAACATCGCCAGCGTCAATTAAAGTAACCCGAGCCTGCACTAGCGAGACAGTAAACAACGAGATTCAGTTACCGCACCCTCTCACAAGGTCGTCGACCTCTACGTAAATGCAAAAATAATGAACATATCGGCGTAAATCCAACGAAATTAACTTACCGCCTTTAGGAAACTTCTAGAAACTCGATGAAACGGAAATCGCGATGACGTCATATTTTGTGTTTGGTGTGACGGGACGGAAATAAAATGCAAGTGAAAAGTTCTTTGTGTAACGTTAAGTATCATATTCATATCATTATCTTGAAGTTTAGTTTACTGAAGGTTTAATTCTACGCGGTGTGAACTGCATATATATTTTTCGTCTGATATAGAAGCACCAAATAGGCAATCTACTCGATGGTAATTGATTTCCTCTACCGTCCAAGAACACCTCATAAAAGGTCGAAATTCTATTAAACGTCAAGCAACGAGATATACGCATCTTGTATAGTAAAGTGCTCCACAACCTTCTCATAGAAACAAATTGTTGATATATGGCAGAAGGATACGAAATAGTATGGTTAAGGTTCATCAAAACAAGGTCGCCGAGCTCGGTACGCAAATGCAAAAATAATGAACTCACATATCACCATAAATCTCGGCAAGGAGTTTAATTTATCGCCAATAGATTTTGAAGGAAAAACTTCTTGAGCGCCGTTCTGATTTGAAACTCGATGAAACGGAAACGTGATTCCTGTTTTGTATTTCGTTGGAAGACTTATTTGCAAAGTTGCATATTTGGAAAGAATTTAATGTTTTAGTAAGTAATTATCTGAGGTAAACTAGACAGATGCGTCGCCATTAGCACTCGCCGACTGAAACACAAATTGTTTATAAACAACTGCGGAGGAAATAGGTGGTAGGTACCACCCAGGCGAACTCTACCCAGGTCGCCGACCTCGGTACGCAAATGCAAAAATAATGAACTCACAAATCGCCATAAATCTCGTCAAGGAGCTTAATTTATCGCCAATAGAATAGGTAGGCGCAGGTAGTCCGCAGGTAGTTTTTCATGGGAATCCAGCCCGAGTTAATAACATCGGCGTTTGAGGGAGAGCCGACGTTTTTTCGGTGGTCATTTTAGAGTACCTACAGTTATGTTTTTACCGCCTTTTGTTCGTTAAGGAATTTTACAATATGGATAGAAATTCCTTTGTTGGGCCGAGATCCGGCGAATTATTGCGAGCCGATTGTAGCGTTGGTATTGTAACTCATTCAATGTTTTATTTATTGTGTTGTTAGGTGCGGTTCAATTGTATTACATGTTAGCTTTTACATTTCTTTTTGGCGTATTTTGAAAGTACTAAAACGAAAGTAAACCAAAACAAAAAAAAATATCAGGTAATGTACTTCATTTTGCATTAAGTTATGGGTCTATGCCCATATTTTATATTAACTTCATATTAAATGACACTGGAAATGTGAGACCGTCGTTGTTGGTTCTAAATTGATTACACAAACGTCCCTGGCCGCTGGCGTAAGACCCTAATTGTCTCAATTGGGACACATTTGTGTCTTCACTTTTGGGTTTCCTGGTTACTCAGTATCCCAGAAAATATTGAAAAGTGTGAAGTCAGACTTACACATGTTACGTATACTTAAGTTCACTCATTGCGATTGACCACCGATAACCCGACGTCCGATACATATACGCAATAACTCAACTAATGAATCATAGGAAGTCGATCGGTTTAATGTAAGGCCCACGATACCCAGAATTTCATTCTTTTAGTTTACGCAGAATTCAGATAACTCACGGTCTGTGACCCTCGAGACTTCGATTTAAGTATTATTTGGTAAAAGTATTAATCATTTTTGAGATAAATGTATGGTCTCGATATTGCATAATGTCATCATGTAAAACACAAAAAACAGGAAAAAACAGTAAATACATTTTTTTTTACTTTTTATGTCTTATATTTAATGAGAACAGTTTTTTTTGTTGGTACGTTATATTAATGTATAATATTAAGAAAAAAAAAACAATATTTTCTTGGGAACGAAATCAAAATTGTAAGAAATTGTAACAATAAAATCAAAAATAATTTTAAAAAAATTTAATTTTATTTACAAAAAAATCAAACTAATAATATATCACTGTAACCCTAAACATTTCATAATAGGAAGTTACTGCGAAAAAAATATATCCTAATTGGTTCAGTTTAGCCCAAAAACGGTCCAGTTTTGCGACAAGTAGTAACAATAGTAATATTAACCCCTCAACTAGCCGGCAACCGTTGGGACTCTCACGGTAACGGAGTACGCAGCTGTCGAACTAGACTCACATTGTCGTTATTTTGAATCAAGTTTTAAATAACGTTTGTAAAGACGTTTTTAACTATTTGACGAGTGCGTCTAGGTGTAAAGAAATAAATGTTAAGAACTGTTGAACAGAACGTGTGCTGTTGTAACGACTTTGTGCATAAATAACTTGTCAAGTATGGGGTATGTTTGAAATAAGAACAAACTAATTATTATTAAATAATAAGTTTAATTTTATAAATAATATTTAAATATTATTTAAGTAAAAATGTTTTTTTCTTTACTGTTTCGCTTCAATAAAATTCATCAATATTTTTTTTCAATAACTTTGCATTTGCAAAGTTAGGATTTATCCTACCATGTGTTGCGATTTTTTCTTTCAATATCGATTGATCAAAAAATTGGCAAAATTGTTCTTTTCCCCCGCCATCATTGTTAATTAATGTTACTATTTCTGGAACTTAAGGAATTTTCTCATAAGTATCAGTAACTGTACATTTTCAACTCAATTGGATGAATGATGCGTGAACGCAGGAAATGGACGCAGATACATTATTTTTAGTAACGTTTATAAAGATGTAAATATATTTTACTAAAATAATAAATTAACCATGTCAGCTTACTGTTACCGTTTTGTCACGCTATAAGTCATTAGACTCATTACCGATATTAACATAACAATATCCCTTTCAACGTAACGCCTCGAGCTACTTTTTAACTGGTACTTTCTTAACGTTTGATTTTGACTTACACCTTTGCTTAACAACGGTTATTCGTTTGTTTTTGTCGGTTTTTTCTCTCACGAGGCAACGGAAAACGCAGCTGTCGGCCGGACTAGGCGCATTGTCGTTGCCCTTTTAATCAAATTTCATTGGATAACGACTGCGCGGCCACGCATTTCTGCGAGCCTGGTATTGTAGGGCAAAAGCAGCAATTGTGGAAACAAATTTTTACTTTATTTTTCAGCACACGTTCTGTTAAACTTATGGACAAATGTTTGAATTTTTTCCACGAAAATAATATATTCATCTAATGTACCTACTGTAGTTGATAGGTTGATAAAAATAAAATCAATTTATTTTACCTGCCAAAATTATTGCTTGATCGAAAAATTAAATTGAAAGTTAGATAACCCGATTACCATATTTCGTCGGCAGTTGACAGCAGTGAAAATATATAAAAAGAGGTTTGAAAAACGTCTGTAAGCTTTGTATTTCGGATCTGCCTAGTTAGTACATTAAACAATCGCCGGACACCCATTAAATATTTTTACAACTTTTTTAGTTGTCAAATTGGTACCTCCTGTTTCCCGTCCTCGGCGGACATTATGTTTTCTTTTTATGTCGACAAATTATTGTATTCAGTTTTGGTAGCTTACTTAACTCATAAATTGCGTGTCGTGTAAGATTAAATGATTTCTTAATTTCTTTTTTAAACCCAATACGCATTTACACAAAGATACCGGAGATATTTTTGTTGAACCAATTTCAACTTACTTTGGAAAACATACACTTATGAAAATATAAGTGATCGAAATTTCGGCACAAAATTTACAAAAGTTGTAATAATTTCATATTTGAAGATTATCGAAAATTTTCTAAGGAACTATCCGACTGCAACTATCCACAACAACCTTCAAAGTTTTTATAGGAAGTGTAATTCCGAAACTATGTAAAACTTTTACGTTTTAGTGATATCGATGAAATGAAACAGTAACCGTATAAATTCATAAAAACAAATAGTTGAACTGTCTTAACTCCAATTAATATGAGCACTCGAATTATCTTTTAAAAAATAATTGACTGACACTAATTTGTCAAAAAATAATTTAATACCGGACACTCACTCGTTCCTTTTTGTTTTTTTGCAAATTGGTGTCTCACATTCAATTAAAAGCTATAATAAGAGATAAGGTCGTCAAATAAGACAATCAAGAGATCCAATGGTATAATTTAAAACACGGTGTAGGAAGTAATTTACTTTTTAATTCACAATGGGTATAAAGGTCTATAATAATCGCGCCAGGTGTTTTATTTTTTGTGATATAAATTTATACGGCATGGTGTGATATTGCTGGCTTAAAACCTATTCACTCAATTGAATAAATATTTAATCGAGCATTATTAAAGAAGAAGAATTTATTGAAAAGATTAAATCAGTTAAATATAACTAGTTTGTATCAATGAAGACACAGATGCATATCAGATCTAAAATTGTATAAACCTAATAAAGATGTTATCATACGATGTATGGTATATGTTATATAACGTTCAATTGTTATAGGTATGTTATATTTGCAAGTCTCGTTTTTATACTTCGATTAATATTCTTAATAACCTGTTTACTGAAGCTTCTGTTTAGGTAACTCATTGCGACGTAGAATAAAAATAACAACATCTAATTAGTGTTTCATTAGGTAAACAGCATATTTTACGAACGTCTACGGCTTGTAGAATTCAAAGCAGTCATTGGACAAAAAGCGATCAGAAATAATTAGTACAAATAATTGCTGCTATGAGTTCAATATAATAATAGTTGCTATAGTGGTTTGGGTATAAATAGTTGACATTAAATGTCCCTTCTTAACACGTTACTCGACTCAAGCGCACCTGCTTTACCCGTTTTTATTTCGTCCACTAGTGGAATTGATGTGGCATTCCGTGGAGTGAAATATTATTTCATAGCCATACAAGAAATTGTGCAGATCCACTTTGCCAGTGTGGTGATTCACGCTAACAAATGAAATTGCGAGTGCATTCTTTCGTGGCTGTTCTTCGAAACCATCAATCCAGTCTATGATTTAGCTTTTTGTTTCTCGTATTACCTCTAGCACATTATGAGAAAATTGAGTTTTAAAGTTGGTACAATTCGTCCCTTAGTCTATTATGAAAAATGTGTGATGTTGTTTCCAGTTGAAATTTTTTTTATATATCATATATGGAGTATATACATATTTCTTATTTATAAAACATCTCTATTTTAGTCGTTTGCAAATAAAATTGGTCCACAATAGTGTACTTCACCCTGTCAGAACAACTATTTATTAGATGATTTGAGTGTGGTTTGAGTCATGGGGCCGGTCATAGCAATCCTTCCTCATTCAGCCACAATTAGATGGAACTAATGTGTCACTACTTTTAACACTACTTAATATATTTATTAAACTTTCCCTTTAGATCGTTGAAAATTGTATATGTAAAAATGGTCATTTTATTTCGGATTCCTTTGCTCATTTATGCATTCTTCAAGTATTGATGAATGTTAAATGTGTTGAAACGTCTTTAGTGTTATAGTGGTGTGAGAAAACTGTGTAGAACAACATCCGGCACACACGTGTATGGAGCTCGACGGAAGACACCGTGTTTTATTCACGCTCCGATTATGTCCTCGTAAGTTTGGGAAATATACGACAGACCTTAAAGTATCGTAACTTTTGATGACGATGCCACGTTGGCTTGCTATTTCAAGTTTATTATGTTATGACGTAGAAAGATGTCAATAGACTCAAAATAGAATCGTGATTGATGTTCTAGAAAAGTTACTTAGAGCTGCTAAGAAGAGTATATCGATACAACACAACATTTTATATTTATTTATGTGTACGAGAACACACACTAAACTAGAGCTGTATTCAAATGAAAATTTCAAACTTTGTTTAATATGTATCAACTAGGAATAAATCTTTTAAATTGATATGTCCAAACCCTCGATAAGTCAATCTGTACTCACTTGGAGCTATACAACTTATTTAGATTAAGAATGTTTAACAGGCTTTTAAAGGTGAGAACTTTAGTAGTAAAAACAAATTCAACGATGGAACTGGAAGCGGGCCTTTGAAGTCGTAATGACATGCGCTTTCGATAAGAACGCAGCCGAAAAATTAATAAATTACTCGCACGATCGTTACGGTGTCAAGTAATCGATGTATTTACAATCGATTATTGCTATCATCGAGTTCTTCGAAAGCCAGACCTCAAGACGGTTGGAAAAAGCAGGTGTCGCGCGACCGTTGGACGGTTATGGCAGCTGTGGACGACGATAAGTCGTATTGCGGCCCCCAATTAACCTTAAGTGGATGTTTGACGATTCATGAAATACGTTACGAATAATCGACTAGAGGTTGACCGCCGCGGATTAGCAGGTTTCGGTTTCGCGTCAAGTTCACGGCTGCAATAACGTTTATGTTTACCGGCTGTTTCACGAAAAGTGTTTGCCCCAAAATATTTTGGTACGATGCAGTACGGGTGTATGTAGGTATATCGTGGCGATGAATTGCTAAACAACGGTTAGTAGCGAGACCTCCAGCCGTAAATAAGGGTACACTATCAGTGGCACGAAACCGGTTCTTTGGACGGAATTGTTCAATATCTCCAATTGTTCATGCCTGCGAGCACATTAACGCGGATTACAGACACATGTGTCGACTCGAGCTAGAGCGGGCACATTCTTAGCGACATTCGCACATCTGCACCTACGGACTTTGACTCCGAGACATTAACATCGTATCCTGTCATTAAACCTTTGCGAGAAAAACGAACGAGAATTTTTTACGCATAATAATGTAGTCCGCAACAAATAAATTAATCTCGAACAGAAATTGCTATCGCATAGTTCTGGGACGGCTCGTGGAGCCACAATAATGAAAGTCGCCCGCGGGATCGCCGCTTATTACCGGCCCTGGATGAGGAGTAAATCGAAATGGGAGTGAGTCTAATTCGCGGCGCCGCCTGACAGCCCGAGATGGATTGTTGTCAAC
Source organism: Polygonus leo (assembly GCA_018250455.1). Lineage (NCBI taxonomy): Eukaryota > Metazoa > Arthropoda > Insecta > Lepidoptera > Hesperiidae > Polygonus > Polygonus leo. The sequence goes on along the minus strand of DWNR01000347.1, from coordinate 986 downwards.
ATTAGTGCGGGAAGCATATCGACTTGTCGCTCTACAACGCGACCGCACGCCGCCTCAACTTCGACGCGAAATATCTTCCCTCCCCTGCAAGCTGAAATCGCTCTAAACATAACATTGATAAAGCTCGATTCCGCTTCGCATTATCCTGCCGTTTAAGACCCAATAACTGAATAATAAATAATCACTCGCGTCCACAAGTACACGACGCGAGACGTCTGGCATTCGATTTCAAGCTCACTATCAAAAGGGCTCAAGGTCCATAATTAAACAGAGAGGTCGGTTTCGCGCCGGATTACGGGTTTATTCGTGCTGCCGCGGCAATTAGGAAGTCATTCATTAGGGTCCCTAAGTTTCGCAGACGTGGGGGTGCCGGCGCACCGTGACGTCACGCCCGTTTCTTTCGCTGCAAGCTACTCGAAATGAGTCCTAGTTCACTGCACTCGGCCGCTAGCTTGTGCACTGTTTGTTTGAAAACAAAAAGTAGCCATGTTTAAGAATGCTGCTACACCCGCCGTTTAATACAAACAGGAGCGTTAGTGTGGCCCCGTTCTCGTGGCGGTGGCGCCAAGCTGAGTGACAGGGAAGGGTGATGTACCTTAAAATAACCCTCGAATTCGTCGTAGTACACGTAGACACGGATCGCGTTTCCGAACGCGCGATAAGGACGCAAGATGCGGTTAGTGGCGGCCCAGAATGCATCTGTCAAGTTACACAAAAAACGCAGCCCTGGAATTTCGGGACGTCTCAGCGTTAGGACAGATGCTCCTTTTATTTTTTACCATCGAGAGGTTTCATTCAAAAATTGTCAACGAATAGAGATTTGTGTAATCTTGTTAAAGTAATAGCTGTTAGTTAGTTAACAAACAATTTAGCAGCTCTATAAAAATCTCAATCACGACTTTTATGAGTCTTTGATCACAATAATATTAGGACAGGATGTACACAAGTACTAAAAGTGTCGGGGGTCTTTATTTAGTTAGTATATT
>DWNR01000346.1:0-20916 GCA_018250455.1 Polygonus leo | reverse complement strand
TAAATTGCTTCACGGAGGATTTTGAGGGTGGCGGTGGTACCTCCCCGGTCGAACTACATGAGTTCTACCACCTGGCATTTAATCAAAGCAATAAACATCCCAGGACCAAAGATCTATAACTTCAAAAATCGTAAATATTGATTGGCAACGCAGATGATGGCTAAATGTCACGTCACGATTTTGTCTATGCCAAAAGCATGTGCCAATGGACTGATTGGCGCGAATCCAAAACTACGTCTGTTCTACCGATCGAAAATAACCGGGAACACTAAATTCGCGAATTACGATCTGTGTTTATCTTTTGTTTAGGAAGTGGAAACATGTTTATACCTACTGGATATCGATCTATTAGATCTTTTTGTTGATTTCAGAAAAATTGTGGGTTTATAAGTGTGAGTAGTTGTAAATTAAAATCTGTTTATGTGTATAATAAAATCGGAACTGTGTGGGTGTGATCTGTGTTGCCCAGTTCTTTTTTCAGTGCGCCATTTATATGTTCAGTGCAAAATTAAATGTCAGCAAATACAGTGTACTTAGGATATAATTATAAAATAAAATATGTGGCGCATGCAACATTAAAAGCATTGACGTTGAGCTTAAAATAAGGAGAATATAGGTCAGGAATTCTGTATTTAGCTGCAGTTATAAATGGACAACAGTGACACCTGGCGGTATTTGGTGACATAAATATTTTCGTAGGTTTATATTTTTTCTTCTTTTCCTCATGAGAGGGCTTTAGAAATTACGCGAAAAGATCCAACTAAATGCATTAAACTATTTCTCAGTTTTATGTTTAAATTTTCACCTCATTTAAGAAATAACTCTCGTGGAATACAAGCTTTAGAAAACAATTCAATGCCGTGACATATATTTTAACATTACCGCCAAAACTTGAGTTTTTTTTTTGTTCCGGATTTTTTTAACTTTTATTTTAAATAGACAGCTGCGTCCAGGAGATATTCAGATGTGGATTAAATTGTGAAGTATATCTAATTATATTTTTTTACGATTTTCAGGTTTTACCAAATAATACATTAATTTTAATTAAAAATATAATAATTAATCGTGAATTAAACCAAATAATAATTTAGCAAAATGAGTACCGTATCAAAGAGGCCTAATGTAAAATTAGCAAAACTTATGTACAAATACGCCGACGAAAAGAAAGAGACCCAGCAACCAGAACCAATACATGAGGAAATAGAAAAGAAACCTGAAGAAATAAAAGACTACGAATCGTATCGACCTATAAATTTTTCATGGTTTATTGAAAAGAAAGTGGCGGCTATGGGTTGGCCTAGATCGGTAGAAAATTTAAACTACATTGCCGACGCTGGCGTAGATCTCTTGATTACTTTATCGCCTGAAAAACAACCGCCAATATTAGAATGTGATAGAAAACTAAAATGGACGGAAATAAGGATCAAGGAATTTAGCGCACCGACTTTAAAACAGATACTAAAATTTATTGAGATCTGTAAAAGAGCCGAATTGAGAAGAGAGGTAAGTAATTTACTACACCACAGCAAACCGAGTATATGTATATATTCATTTTTTGTATATGATGGGTGTGTTAAAATGAACGTGTCGATAATTTACATCTTCCATGCGTACCGCGACGGCTGTTTTCATGATTATTATACAAACTAAGTATAAAAAAATGTCGCCAAACATTTATAAGTCTATATAACTTTACATTATGATTTATAACATGGCTGGTCAACCTGATTAGCACTTGGTCCAAATTTACGGTTTAAAAATCCAGTTACTAAATATCAGCAAGGTTGCTTCCTCACTAGCATCATAGCTTTTTTTCGGTTTGGATAGGCGTGGTTGCCGGCTATTTTTATACACGAGGCGCACATCTTAGTCCTTAGGGGTAGCAACGCATCTGTGATCATACTTGGATATAATTTAATTGCACATGGGAATGATTACTCACGTGCATGTGCGGCAGTGACCACTTACTATCAGGTGGACTGCATGCTCGTTTGCTACCTTTATACTCCACGTGGTATACATGTTGGCGCTGGTGCTAGATTGTAGGATACGAAACGTCGTCTTTCTTGGCTTTCAATAGATCGGAATCATTTTCCCGGAAGGACTGATTGATATATAATTTTGGAAACTTAGACACTAGTCTTTTAAGCCATCGTAATTATAGTAAATATTTTTCCAGGTGATCGGAGTACATTGTCGGCAAGGGCGCGGTCGTACCGGCACTATGCTAGCATGTTATTTAGTATATTTCAAGAAAATGACACCAGAAAGAGCTATTCTGACAGTACGCCTGCAAAGACCCGGTAAATTAAATTTATTTTTTTAATATTAAAGGGACAGTTATATATCATATTATTATAATATCTTATATATAAAATTCTCGCGACACCGTGTTTGTAACAAAGCTCCTTCGAAATATCTGGATCGATGTTATGAAATTTTGTGTGCAATTTCAGTGGTCTGAGAATAGGACGTAAACTATTTTTCATACCCCTAAGTGATAAGGGTTGTGCAGTGCAATTTTTTTAATTATTAATTTTTTTAATAAATTTAATAGGCATTAACATTTCGATTTGGCATTAAAAATACATACATCCTTAAATTTTCACCCTTTTACTTTTTTAATCGCGATTTTCAATTTATATGGCAGAACTTTTGTCAGAGCAGCTAGTAACATTTTATAATCACACAATTTTAATACATACATATGTGTACAATTATAAATCGTCGCTGGAAAGCGTAGTTGCTGTAAATCAATCATTGCTCTGGTGTAAAGTTGCACATTTATGATTTACAGAAATTACGATTTTCAGCTTCGAAATGTATGTATATATTTATTTTATTTTTATTGTTATGTATATTTTGTATATGTCATTTAATGTCAGGTTCGTGCGAGACATACGAACAAGAAAAAATAGTATGCCACTATCACGACTGTCTCCGCGGCACAATAACGAAGCCAGACTACCGCATGATGGAAAACAAATATTATTTCGACTTCACCATGAAGTATTTGTATGATGATGATGAAAAAGAGAGAGATGATGGAGATGATGAAGATGACGCCCAAGATGTCGTAGTTATTCCAGAAAAAAAACCCGAAACTCTCCAACTGCGCAAGAAGAAAAAATCAAAAGCAATGGTCATTAATCACAAGATTTATTTTTAATTGTTTTTATTTTCACCTTAATTATTTATAAACTTAACAAATTAATGTTATTTTGTTACATTTTTTTATAAATTGATGTAATAAAAATATATGTGTTATTTTTTGTATTTATTTTTATTTATCGAAGACAAATAATACATCGAGTTTTTTTTTTTCAAAATAAATCCTAAATTTTAATACTAAGAACAGAAAAACATGGCTAGAAATATCACTAATTAAAGTGTGATTTGAAAATGTATCATAAGAAATCATTGTAAATATGAGTTTTGGCCAAAATTCTTATCTGTTGTACTGGCCAAATGTTTTTATCTTGAAGCAATATGTGTCTTACTTAATCTTTTGATTAGTAATGCAACTCCGCAAATATATTTTTTTCCTCAAAAACAACATCACATTTTCAAAAGCCAATATTTACAATACACCTAAAACAGCTCAACTTGTATTAAGAATCTTTAAGGCAGTCTTCTTATCTGACAGCCGAGAAGGCCAGGTTGCGCCCATGGCCTCGGCACCACTGTCACACTTACAACATGGTGGCCTCTCTTCACTCGCACGGGTATCTGTTGTCCCACTGAGTGTGATACCACATTTTGGATTTGGGTGATGTCGGAGAAGTTACTGTGGTTGACTGAACCAAACTGGATTAATTTATCATCCTCTAATAGGCCCTGAAAAGAAACATAGTGTTCTTGATATTTTATCCCTTTATTATTTTTGTGCATTGACAAATGTTTTTTACAATGTTACTGTATGGAAGTGAGAGCTGGGTATGTCAGAATCCCTCTCTGCCTACCCCGTTAGGGATTTGGCGTGAAGATGTGTGTGTGGGTGTGTGTGTGACAAATGTTTTTTTTTAATTGTTAAGAAGTAGAAAATAAGCTTCTATAACATCACAACACCCATTCTCGGCATGGGTTGCAATGTCACATAAAGTATAAACTACAAAACTGAAAAACAAATTCTGCATAGGGATACTCTCATCACCTAGCTGTAAAAAATATATCTTACAATTCTTGTAAGTACTGAGTATATACAAAAAGGAAATTCAAAAATCAGTTAAGCCATTTACACAAAATGACTTCATCAAAAATTGCCCACTAAATATTCAAGCTGTGTATTTAATACTCACAGCTAAATCCGCTGGCGAACCCACTTGCACAAAGCCAATGGTAGCAAAGTATTCTTCTGCGCCATTCTGTGCTACAATCTGCCCATTTGTATGGCCATTCCCATAGCCATTAGTATATGCAGCTGGGGCTTGGGACCTGCTGGAGCTTTGGCTGTGCGAGGCATTGGGGTCGTACACCTCCCAGAGTCCTTGCTCTATTTTCTTCATTATTTCCTTTATGTCATTCTTTAAGCCTGTGATTATGAAAATGCATATAAATATATAGGTCAAGTTTCGTATTAATTGTTATCATATACACAACCCTAGCGTTGATACTGGTAACATTTCTTTTCACCAAAATTGCAAGTTTATTATCATTATTTATTATGTGAGCGGTATATATATACATATCCTATTGTAGTGGCCATACAAAGACTATTAGGGTTCAAGAGACACATATTAAATATAGTAAAAATGTATTCTTAGGAGTATCTAGGCAATATTAGATTAGTATTCGAGGTACCATATCTTTTCGTATTTTGTCATTTCAAAGATATGGATGCCAGCTATATATATACATATGAGGCAGACATTTTAATCTTCAGGGTATCAAGGCATCTATGGTCAACCTCAAGGTACTATTCAATTGTACTTGAGGTTGATTACAATTGTCCATGGGAAGTAGTGGCCACCTAACATCAAGTGAATTGTAGGTTTGTTTGCTACCTTAGTAGATTAAAAAAGGTTGACTACAGACACATTTGGAACCTCTTCTCTATAAAAATTGGATACTATGATACTGCAGTGTTCATATTAGGCTTAACACAAGACTTGAGGTAATTCTGCCAATCCTTATTCTAGTAAAATATTGTATCTATATCATATACAATATCCGTACCAGGTGTGAATACATTGATAAGTCCAATTGCATATATATTTTTTATTGTAGACTATGCATTAGAATTGCTGTATTTATCGGTTATCTTATGTATTTATGGTAAGAAGTTGGTGGGTTTGTTCTACCGCACACAACAAGCTTGTGAATTTTTGAATAACTCTGTTACTAAAGAGAATAACGTAACATCTTGAGATATTTAAATTTATATTGCAATTCGACTTATCAACGTATTCACGCGGTTCACGCCTGGTGCGGATATATAATATTGCTTAGTCATTCTCACGAAGTTACTATTTTGAAAATAGAGTTAATACTTACAAATAATTCGATGTCTCGCATGTCTTACTTTGTACACGTCTATATCGTTCCTGGGATATCCTTCAGCATCTACCAATGGATCATTCATACCCACATTATTTGCTTGCAAAATAGCATTTTGTTCTCGTAATTCTGTTTCAATTTTATCTTTTTCGTCCATTAATTTTAACACTGCGTCTCTCGACGGTCCGTCCATGTTGTAACCAACCATTATAATTGATTTATTATTTCGAAAAATAGAGTTTAATTAACTTTGTTTACGAACAATTGAATATTATTTTATAATATTGACTTTAAAAAATTTCCACTTTGTCATTTCGACATTTGACATTGACTTAATAAATATTAGTGTTACTATAGTAAATAATAGTCAACGATCGTTATTTTGTTAACGTTATCGTTATATTATTAACCGAGTATTCGTCGTACAATTTCGACCTGCCATTGTAAAGCTGTCGTTCCATGAATTTCCTTGTAATATGCACTTCGCATGTAGGGCAAACTTCTACAATTTTCTTTTGTATAAATGTCTAGCAAAAAGCATGCAAGTCATGCTATTGCAACTTACTGCAGTTGTTAATAATTAATATACGAGATAGGTTGATGTCGTACAAACCACGGTGTCCTTGAGTTTTTTTTTTGTATAATTTGTTATGCGTGCGATTTCCTCGCCATGTTTTTCTTCAACAACACGTATTTTGTATAATAATCAGATAGTACGTGATTTCGATATCAAAGATTATAAGCTTAATAAGTTGGATTCATAATTGCTAAAGTTCCTAAAAATTTATAAATACTATATTTCTAAAAATTCTATATTTTGCAGCATGGAAATTGCCCAAAAATATGTATGTTTTACTCGTAAGAATATAACAGATTTTAAAATTTTATACTGAACAAAATAGGTCGAGTCAAATGCGTGTTCATATATTCACTTCACACTTATCTATCACATAACTTTTTTGCTATGTAGTTTTAAATTGCAAATTTCTATTTCAAAATTTATCACACGATTCATGGAAAAGCTTAAATGCAGGTGAAAACGCAGGTTTAGAGAATCGAAGTTTGTAACTAATGTCATGAGTGGCAGTGGCGATAATCATTCAGTGGCAACGTTAAGTGTCAGCAATGCTCTTTTATGACTTAAATAATTTACACGTTTTGTTTACTATTACAAGCTAGTCAAAAGACCATTTTTAATTTCGATTTTAAGAAATTGGGAAGACAGACCAATTTTTAATCAAGAACTGTGAAATTGACTTATTCAGAAAGCGTTTATTTTAATTTTTAATCATTTTAACGTCCTTTTATTATATTCTGATATTGTTATAGGTATACAGGCTATATGTCTCTAGTACTGTAGATATGTGATGCGTATGATTTTATTTTCAGCGTAATTAGATTGAAAATGATGAGGTATTAGGTATTTTTTTAGCAAAAAGGATATACTTATAAATATGGGATATAAGGATATATAATTTCGAAGATAACAAATAAAACACAGCTTAAATATTGTTATTTTTATTTGGAAATCAATAATGAGATTTTAAAAACTGTAGGTCTTCTGGATCATTATTTCATACAAAAAATATTGCAAGCTTTTAGTAAATTTACTTCGATTTTACATTTAACAAATACAACAATGATTTAAATAAAATGACCAGATTAATAGTTTTATAATATTTCTAATAATAATAAAGGCTTAATCGTAAAGTCAGATTTATAATAAAAATTAACAAGTAAATGTGAGTGTTGGTTAACATTTTTAAATGAAGGAAGGTTACATTTTAAAGCGTTCATTTATTTAATATATCAAAAGTATTCTTAGCTTTTATTAAGTAAATGTCTTTTGTGTCGACAAAGTGTACTTCAGTTATTTAACTTAAAAATAATAGTCCGCTATGGAATTTTTGTATAAGCAGATTTTGCGGATAAACCAATATTTCAGAACTCTGGCGAAAGTACTAAATTGTTGATTTATCGGCCAAATAACATTCATCTACTCCAAATCACAATTATAGAATTGTGCAAATATCAACATATAAACAAATCACATACATAATGTAAACATTCAGTACAAAATGGAAGTAGAAATCAGAAAACAACTGTATTCACATGAACACAACGCGGAACAAGAAATTAAATAAGAACCATGATTGTGCATTACAAAATAAAGTATTCATAAATAAATCTATTATCACCTTAAATGATTATGGATTACAGCTTTACACAATTAAATCAACACGCGTAGTCTGGCGTTACTACGCACGAGAATAACACCATGAAAGCGGTAACCGACAATCGCCTACAAGACAGTATTTCGTAACAAAATGGTCCCTAAAGAAAAAAATACAAAATGATTACAAAATCACACTTTCGTTCAGTCTCAACGTAGAGACTCTTATACGTATTTAACATACACTAACAATTATGGCAACGTTGATAATAAATAAGAAAGAGGAATATTCACAACGTAGAAACGTTCGATAGTGATTCAGACGCGGTTCGATTGGGTATAAATACTGACAGCACAAAATAAATATAATAGTCCAACGAGTACTTCGCACGAATCGTAGAAAAAAATAAGTATACAAGGCAACAAGTGCAGACTTTATGTTTACTACTATAATCTATTGTTGTTACTAACTAAAAAGCCACATTCGCAAACTTTTTTTTATACAAGCTTGGCTTAATTCGCGAATAGGTTAATTTACTGTTAGTCATTATTGTTATTATATTATATCGGCACTTAAACTTACGTACACGCTAGCCGCTTTGTCGTATTCATAAAAGTGTTTATAGGTATATTATAATTGGATATTAGTTTTAGCTTAAACATGTTGACGTAATAGCAAAATAAGTGGCATAAGTGTTAAGCCGAATTTTGACAAAACAGCTAGCGTCTCCGCAAGTGATTTCCATCTATAAACCTGCCGTATTGGAACCAAAATTTTGATATTTCCGTAGCAACACGGCAAACTTATGCGGTGGCAGAATAACGATTTGTTCGTCTAGAGTCGGAATGGTTCGCGTTTCTCCGTAGTTCGAGATGATGCCGGAGTGCCACGTCGGGACAGCGGTGTAGCGGGCGCTCCGCTGTCTGAAGCATCGGATGGTTTGCGCAAAAGCTTCGACGCAGCGGTTTGTTGTCCAGGACGCACTGGTGTCGTGCTGCCTGACGGTGTCCTTTGCCTGTTGTACAGAAAATAATTAATATCACCCCTTTCAAGAGAAAGTCATGCAAACCAAACCACTACAACTATTCGAAATCAACTCCAAACCGTAGACGTCTGCAAGTCTAGAAATTTGTGAAGTATTACTCGCACTACATAGTATAAAGAAACTCAACAAATATACTACGAAATTAGTATAGATTACCTAGAGATACTACTGTTAGTATGGTGCTCCTTAGGTACTGGTATGCGACTCCTTCCAGGCGTTTGTCCATCGGTGGAGGCAAACGACCCACTCCTATGATGATGTTAGCGAGCATAAAGATATATAGATTAGTAACGACAGAAAAGAAGATAGATAAAATGTTACAAGTTGTCACTGCACATGCTTCTTTGCATAAAAATTGATTCAATGTTTAAACAATGCATATCAATTGGTAAAATATTAACATAAACAAAAATTTTAGAATTTTGTTAATAACAATTTGTACTTATTAATATGTTTGTCTAATATTCATCTAGTGCTATTCCAGATATTTTTAAAGGATGGGTGCAAAAGGGGGTGATTTAGGTGATGTTCAAATCTAACAGTGCATGTGCATTAACAAGAAAAATAGTAATGTTTATAAGCAGATTTTTTTCTTAGATTGAACTTAATATTTATATTTAAGAAGATAACGTGACTTAAGACTAAATTCACAGTTAAAATTCCATAAAACCACACAAAACCAAGCAAATGAAAGCCATCGAGTTTCCTCCATAATAATAACAAGGCCAATAACGGGTTAGTTAATAACGTACCAGCATGTTAAGATGTGATGATTTATGACCTAAGTTACCTGATTGATTAACGGGAAGGTAAGTCCATTTGTAGTTTTTTTTTTGAATAGATGAATAGATAACATGATTGCGAAAGCTTATAGTAATCATAAAAATTGCTATAATAAGCGTTGTTAGATAATCAATATGCTTTTGTATAAATAATATATCCCTATTAATAATTTAGAAAGCTGTGCCGATGAATATGAGAAAAAAGTGAACAGCATAGACGAATGCCTGATCGAAACTGCGGATGGAGATGCGGACATGACGACAAAAAATAAAACAAAATTCCAACGAGCATCAATCAAAATAATCGGGCAAAAATCAAAGCATTCTAGAAGCTTGTACCCTTTGATGTCTCGCTGTGTTGGTTTTGACGCTTCCCCGCTCGACTCGCTTATATTACTCTCATATTCATTGTCGCTCGTCATTCCCGATATGCTGAGTAGCGAGGAGTCGTCTTCTGGACTTCTCTGGTCCGATTTGGGATCTTGAGAAGTGGGACTTGGTTCTTGAGAGGTTTCCCTAGATCGGGATTTTTGGGATTTCTTTCCACATCTTTCTACGGACGGTGTTCGTTGTGAACGGTTACCGACATAAATAGGTATCTTTGTGGATCCCTGAGTTTGGAATGCTGGGTGAGTGTGGGATAAGGATTTGGGATGCTCAGACGCCATCGATGATGGCTGGGAATGTGTAGAGCTGTTTTGTATCCATTTTCATAATTGACGCATGCGAAAGAAAAATAATAATTTAATTATCGCCATTTATCATCATAATATAATACATAAAATAATATGTTAATATAACCCACACAAATATAATATCTGTTATTGTATTTGTTAGTTCTCATATTTTGGTATTTATACTTTTTTCATGCTTTTTCCTTAAATATTTAATTACAGCGTTACAACAAGATTAGACCTCAAATTCAAATAGTAACAAGAGTGTTTGACATGGATTTGATGAATACCATCACCACCACCAATCAATGTTCCTACAAAATAAGGCATATTGATGAAACTAGCTCAACAAACACAGTGCGCCCAGATTTGATATGCGTTGACGTCACTACAGTAAAAAATTAACCTCAAAAAGACGTGCTTTACAACATCTGTAGCCAATCTATCGGTCGCAACTTGTTTATTAATAATTATAAGTAAAGAATACGCTAAGTTCTTTACTTAATTTATTTAAATACTTTTACGCGATTCTCGGTTTATTATATTTGTTATTGTTCTTCTTGACTTCTTAAGTTGGTCTCCATCGTCAACAAAAAGTATGAATGTAATAAACAAAAGTAACGTTGTACGATAGGCATTGTGTAACAAGTCATAACAAGTTGCGATCGACGCTACCCCAAACACAAACAACGCACGAGCATACTCTCAATCAATGTGTACCTCACTAGTGCCGGCACCGGGGATAGTGTCGGTATGCTGGACGTGCGGTACATCCCTCCGCTAGTATACCTGCCCGTGTGTCAGTACCAATTGTAATTGCAACATTGTGTCAAAATAATTTCAGTATATTTTTACACGTAGGAAATATTATTGTCATACATCGTTTTTTGGTATAATAATTACAAGACAATTTTAAATGTTTAAATAAATAACAGTTACAGTACATTCTAAAGAATCTTTAATATATAGACGTCATCTATTGCTAAGGTAATTTTAACAATTTTTATATCATCTGTACAAAACAAGGGCTATGTTTGAATAAACATTATACATCAAAAAAGTGGTGTGGAAAATATCTTTTATAAATTATTTCACGTACCTTCCGCTAGCCGGCGTGAGTAGACCGGTGGGCGTGCGGGGCCGCGAGCCGTTGGGCGTGCTGGCGCCGAGCTTGCTGGCCGTGGCCGCCGCCCGCGCGACCGACGCGCGCGTGTTCGTCACCTTGCGCATCGGTATTCTCGATGGTGTTGATACGTCATCTACAACATTAATCATGATTTTATATGAAAATATTATCCTATATTTGAGTCTTTTTGCATAATATGTCTAAGATGACACATATATAGTGGCATATTAGCTTCAAATAATTTATGTTACGATTGTTGCATTACTATATTAAAATTATATGCTTCTTTAAATACTCATAACAATAGTATAGATAAAGAATATATTTAATACAACAAGACAATTTTTACCTGTACTATCAAGCGATAGATTTGATCCGTGCCTAGACGGCGGTTTAGATCCTGCTCTTGATCCTGGCCGAGAACCTGGTCGAGATCCTCCTGGTGTTAAGGTAGACCTGGTACAATAAATAACCATAGATAGTAAACGTCATTGATGATAACCACAAACTTGAAAAATATTTTTAGTGTATTATCAAAGTAAATAAATTCCGGGTAACTCACCTCGGCACACTAGGTTTCCTGTATTTGGACCCAAGTCCACTAGCGGCCTCGTTGTCGCTCAGAGAATCGGGTGTTCCTGCACTTAGAGACGATCTCGACGCTCGTCCAGCGACTCCACCGGCGGACATTGGCACTGAGCGAGCTGTTCGCTCTCTTACCTGAAGGTATTATTTTTGATTAAGCCCCGAAATAAAATGTACAGAGATATGTGTTAGCCAACAAAAAATATATTGTTAAAATTCAAATTCACACTCAAACTCATGTACGAATGTAAAATAAGTGGGTGTATTGTATAATGAACTTGTAAAGAATAGAACAATTCAGAAATGTATGTAAACTTACATCACTCAGAACATAACGAGATTTATGTGCATGCTAATGGACTCGACAATCAACATGTATGACACATTAACTATATGTATCTAAGACACTAAAAATTAACTTACAATAATGACTATAAAAATAAATTAAAATAAAAACCATTAACTGCAGTCAAAATGATTCAAAACAAAAGGTGCATTTCAAACGCAACACTTCACATTGCCTATGTAGCATTACCCAGTGATATCCTGGAGAGGGCTGGTATCCATGGTGATGGGTATAGTGGTGGGCGCCTGGCGTCGTCGAACCTTGCGATCTTGAGTGGCCGTAAATGAAAGCTTGCTTAGTTCCATGTGTCGAACCCACATGGAGCGGGTAGGAACACGGGAGCTCTTCGCGCTGTCTTAGAGCCTCAAATATAGGCCTCAACTGCTCCATAAACTCCTCAGCTAGATGCATCAATAAAACCGGGACTTTCATTAAGGGAAGGGAAACATCCGTTACAAAAACAAATAATCTTTCATAGTGCCAATCGTTTTGTCGGAACGCGTTTATTTCGACGTTACGAGACGAAGTTACTAATTAGTCCACACGCCTACTCGACGAACGCGACGATACGTGATAAAACGCAGGTTTGATGGGATCTAGCGGGAAGGGGGAACGAAATACATTACCATAGCATCCAATGCGCTGACGTGCCACCTCTCCAATGCAGTGGATCCAATGAGTAAAGGTACAAACAACACCAAACACTACACGAGCCGGTGCTTCGATGCATAGCTTTGAGCACACTAATGCAATACGACAAAACGCTACGAGCTCAACACATGCTGCACTCACGACGATGCCTCTTGCAAATGGATCAGATGATCCATGTACAAAATGCAACAAAAGCGAAAAAAAGTAAATCCCAAACCGTTGCTCCCTCTATCAACTACAGTGCGCTTATTGTGGTATGTGTGCATAATAATAGCTAACATCTAACCTGTAGAGAGAAGTCTGTATTATAGAAGTACTGTAGCAGCTTTAGCTACTTACCTTGGTTATGGGTCCAGTGGACGGAGGCGTGTTTGTGTTAGAGCGGGGCGTACGCGGTCTGAACGCAGCCATGCTCTGGGACACTCCATCGGCCAGAATGAATTGTTCCCGCAGTTCGATGTTCGTGCGTCCCTTGGCTGCATGCGGGCGGCGTCCGGTGCAGGATTATAAATGGGATAGGACAAGGAAGGGTAAAAAGAAAACCGTTCGGTAACAGGATAGTAGAAATAAAAAAAAAACACCAAAAAGTGTCAAAAACCAGGATACGTGCAGTGGTAGTGAAGGAAAGAAAAAAAAAACAACAAACAAAATCAGAACATGTCAAACATAAAACAACATAGGCAATAAAAATATCGGGGGATGTTGAAAAATGTGCAGATAGGAATAGGAATTGTAAAATATGATTAGTTTGTTCTCTCACCAAAATATATGCAAATTCTTGAAACCAAGAGCAAAGTTTACCGCCACGTACTATGTTTTTACTATTACTATTGTTACCAAAATTTAAGGTGGATAAACTTAATTACTGGAAATAATCTGTTTTAAAATATTTGATTCAGGTGGATTTACACAGTAATAGTATTAGATTTTCATTATTTTAACTTATATTTTAGAGTGCAATGTAAAATATTTACAATAATGAAACAAAGTGGCAAACTTTTTGCGCTTGATTAAAAAAATATTCTACAGAAAAATAAAATAAAAGTATAAATGCAAATAAACCCATACACCCATATCATGCCATGATTAAAAAAATACTAAGCAAATTAATACAATTAACATACGGAAATTCTTAATCATATCTCATAAACATAACTACAGTGTTTTACTACAGCTTTAATACCTACTAATAAAAGCGTACGAATGTAAAAGTTAAATTATCAAAATATATAGCAAAATAATTAACATACAACAATTTAAAAATTAAGTACTAAGCCACACCAACAAATAACGCCTTGTATGGAACCAATTTTCTGTATAAAAATGTGTTTTAAAAAGCTAATACTAACGAAAAATAAAAATCGAAAAAAGATTCCAATACTAAGTCGCATTCTCTTACCGAGCGGGCAACAAGCTTCATGCTGCTCCGGCTTACTCGGGTCAGGCAGCGGTAGCACTAACGATACTACTTATGTAAAGGTTTCATTGGGATCAACGCAATAAAAAATAATATAAAAATAAGGAATCGGGATGATTGGATCGGGTAAAGCAAATACGAATTAGTACATTAGTAGCAACATCGATTATTTGTGGACGTTAACGATGCTTACTTTAGCAATACGGAATTGATAATACTATGCTAGCGAAATGTTTTATGGTGTAAAATGAATTCGTTGTAATGAACTCTAATGTGATTTAATTGTGAAGTTACGAAAAATTTTATTCAACTTATTTTGAAATCCAGGTATGATCAAAGTATATACGATCAAGTTTTAAAATATTTTTTTTTATTTATATCCGATAATCCAAAATCGAGGCTAAATAATGTTAATAACGATAACGGATAACGTTGCGATTACCGCTGGCAACACCGCTACTGCGCATGTCATGTCTGTCGAGTCAGTTTGCGTCATTGCGTCCGACGCGATCTCGTAAGTTGCCGAAAGCAAACAATGGAATCGGGTCGATCGTAATATTTCGTGTGAATTTTGTTGTGATTTCATTTGAATTTCGTGTAAAAGCGTTCATAAACTGAAAATGACTGGAACTATTATAGAAAACCTCAGTGGCCGGAAGCTTGCAGTGTTAGTTACGACTCTTCTCCTTTGTCAGTTAACATGTTTCCTAATCGGCGGTTTGGTCGCACCCACTCCGGCAAACGCGCAAAATATACTCGGTACGGTGTGCCGGGACACGTCTACGATGAAAAACGACACGAGCAAGTGGTTTTACAACCGCGGCAAGGGTTCATGCAAGACTGTCGATCTCGGTTACGTATATCAACATTTTTCTGAAGCGGAGGTAGTTTTCGCGTTCCAAATGCCAGTTCCGCGCGAAAGCAAGATACTGGACTACTCGCGTTGGCAACAAAACTTGATCGGCGTGCTTCAGGTGGACATTAAATACCACTCGCAAATGGAAGTGAAGCCGCGCAGTGTCGTAACTATAGACGCGCGTCTCGCTTACAAGAACAAAGGGGATCCCGACGACGGATGGAAGTTGTACACACAATCAGTCGAAAAACGGCATTTAGACTGCGAGATCGACATCAAATCGGAGGAATACTTGTACAACTGCTCAGCAATACCACTATTTGAACTTGGTTCGTTACACCACGATTTCTATTTATTGAACGTCAGGTTACCAGTGGACACGCCAGAAATGAACGCCCACATCGGGCACGTACAAGACATGTGGATTACGGTTATTAACCAGAATGGGGGTTTTACTAAAGTTTGGCTGTCATTAAAAACAGTTTTCTTTCCATGTATCATCGCTATACTAGTTTGGTTTTGGAGACGCATTCACATGCTGCAACGGAAGCCTGTTTTGCTGGAGAAGATGCTCCTATCCTTAGGAATAGCTTTATGTTTTCTTAACATGCCCATCGAATACCTAACATTACATTTTGATCTGCCGTTCATGTTACTCCTCGGTGACATTAGACAAGGAGTATTCTATGCTATGTTATTCTCATTTTGGCTTGTATTTGCCGGTGAGCACATGTTAATTCAAGATACGTCATCCCAAAGCTCACTGAAACAGTACTGGAGACATTTGAGTGCCGTCGCTTTGGGATGTATATCCCTCTTTATATTCGACATGTGCGAGAGAGGTGTGCAACTACGTAACCCCTTTTACTCGATCTGGGTCACTGATATAGGCACTAATCTTGCATTAACGTTCATTATATTGGCCGGCATATCAACTGGAGTGTATTTTCTCTTTCTATGCTATATGGTTTGGCAGGTGTTCATCAATATATCCCAGAAACGTCAGTCTCTACCTACGATGTGCTCAGTGAGACGTTTACATTACGAAGGCATTATATACCGATTCCAGTTTTTGATGTTGGCTACCCTGCTGTGTGCTGCGCTTACCGTGATCGGCTTTATATTGGGACAGGTGGCTGAGGGACAGTGGAAATGGGATGAGAATATCGAACTGGAATACACTTCAGCATTCTTCACCGGGGTTTACGGCATGTGGAATATATACATCTTTGCATTGTTGGTACTGTATGCACCAAGCCACAAACACTGGCCAGTGAATGAGAACACCTCTGATATGCAAAACTTGAGCGAGGAAATCGAGTTCAATCGTATGCCCAATGATGCTAGCAGTGAGATATCATCTTTGACTTCTTTCATTCGTAAGACAACCGTGGATTAGATGGGCCATAGCAAACAAAATAATTTATTCTGGCTTAAAGGAACAAACTTTTTAAGTTATAATAAATATATGTTAATTATTGATAATCAAGGTCTTTGCAAGTCTTAATTAATCCCAAAAAGATATTTGAAAATCTGATTAAATAGGAATAGAAACATCTTCTTAATTTAGTGATCACAATTCTCAAACTCTCTACATTTGAATAAACGCTTTAGACTTAGGCAGCTTTAGATGTTTGAACAAACAGTATTAGTCATTGAAATGTTTGTACTTTATTATCTAGTGTAGGTTGTAGGAAGTATATTCCATATTTAGAGATTTTTATCTTTGCAGTCGATGTTTAACGTAAAAATGAACAGTAACCGAGGTACTGGTGAATAAAAAGATGTAATTACAATTATCCTGTCATTTTTTAATTACTTTGTATTTCTTAATCGAATCTAAATGAATCAATGAAGTCTGTGGAATTTTCGATTTGAAGAAGTACTGGTATGATTACCAAATAACGATCCAAATGGTGTTCAAGATTATATAGCTTTTTATTCTCCAGCGCAGAAGTCATTTACATTTGTCTTTAGCTGTTAGTATTTTTGTATTATTATAATAACTATTGTAATGGACTCTCTTATATTTTGTATACTTTGCATTTTATTAAAACTTCATAGAGCTTGTCTGTAAAGAATCTCAGGTATATTTTCGTGTGATTCATAAATTCTTGTATTCCAAAACCGGTCGAATGACCTTGGTCCTTTCCGCCGTGAATTCTCAACATCGTGCTTCCAAAATGATATAATTAGGATATGTTTAGCATAGACACTTTTGTAACAACTTAAAATTTTCGCTATTGGATTAATATTTACCTTTCTGTGATAATGATTTTTTGTAATTGCATTTATGTTTAACTGACAGTATTTTAGCGTAAGATGCGCCGGTGTTGCCAACGATTCGCCTAAACTTTATTTATTTGTAGTTTACATTATATGATTAATAGTTATGTAATGTTTTGTAATTTTTGTAGTTACGCGGTTAGAATAACGCAGTTTATAACGATTAATATTATTAATAAACTTTCTTAAATATAACGGTTATTTTGTTATTTACTGACCATTTATCAAACAATACAATATAGTTAGGTAATTATTATTATTATATTTTCGCCCGTCGATACCTGTTAATCGATATAATACTTGTATACCCGTGTTATGGGGTTAACACATGTATATACCATGTCAGAACCGAAACTTTTTGATTGACACTTTGAACACATTTTAATAACTTAATTAAATATTAAAATAAGAAAACCGTCACATAAACTTTTTCTACAACCTAATGGCATTTCACCAAAAGTTGTAGTAAAAGTTTAAATTAAATAAAGCCCAGTTAACTTTTATTATTTACTTTTCTATTTAAATATATTATTTATTTAATTTATTTATTATTTTTATTTAAGCCCTTTATTCCGAACTTATATTTTACATTATGGTAACGTTAGTAGTGAATTTTATAATATGTTTAGCAGTTCGGTGTGCCTTTTGGCATAGGACATTTAAATATATTACAATAATGAAATAAAGTACATTGTTGATAGAATATAAAATGGAATTAAGATAACTGAGCTTAGAAATCATATTCAAACAGAAATAAAAAGAATCAATTTTTAAATATAATAATGTGGATTTTTATACTTTCTAACTTTTTTTATAATATGAAATGGATATCATTTTCTATCATTCCACATTACTATATTTTCAAGTAAACCCTTAAGTCTATATCTTGTGGGCAATAAAAAAACCATAATAGTTTTGAATATTATTCTACTACTTCCATTTTATATGTAATTACTGGATTTGATACAAGGCTACTCTAAGGAGTATTTACTATTTGGTCTATTTGGAAAAAAATACTTTTAAGAACATTGATATAATTTCGAATACATACTAGTAACTTTTCCTGGCAGTAATTTCTGCTCTGACTTCATAACAATCATAAAGGAAAGAGTTTGAATATGTTGCTTTAACTTTATTAATACTGAACTTTCCATTTTTTTGGTGATTTAATTCGCTTTAAAATCAAGAATAAATATAATAGATTGATGATAAATACGTTTTTTGTAATGTACAAAAATATTTAAACAAAAATTATGTTACCAGAAACAACTGAAAGTTATCTTTAATTCTATCAGTGCAAATGAAAAACTCAAATATAATTTTGATAAGCAACATAACGGGGCCGTAACGTTTTTGCGTGACAGAAAAAACCTAATACCCCTCGTCTATATAGAATTATCATTTAAAAAGAAGTATGAATTTCATGGTGTTTCCATTTTACATGCATATGACGTTAATTAACTCATTAATAAAAACTTAATTATGATTTTTTGATTATTATGATATTTGGATTAAGATACTTAAATCAAAGTTTAATACTTTTCATTGACTATGTTCTATCGCAAAAAATATGCGACTGGCGTAATTAACTAAATACTAATAATATAAAATAAATAATATTTGTTATAAGTTTAACGTCATACACACCCCACAAGATAGTTCACGATTATTTACCTTAAGTTCTCAGTATGTAGGTTCAAGTTTGCGTGAACTGCGAACTCTCATTAATAAAATTTATTCATTTTATTAATTAAAACTATTATTTATCGTGGTTGTTTCCTAGCTCTTACTGCCTCCAAGTCATTAAGGTTAATGGTGTAAATGATTATTAAAAAAGATTTAAATGGTTAAATGTTCTACTCATTTGTAACAAAATTATTGAATTGCTTGATAATTTTAAATAGAATTGTTGAAAAAAAATGTGATATAAAAATATAAGTTGTATACATTAATATGACCAGGAAAATCAGATTATTTCATACAAATGTTTTTTTATAATAAATTAATCTACAATTTGAATTTTAATCGTCTATAAATAAAAAAAATAGATTTTTGTTAACAAAAATCTTAAGGAAATAAATTATCTGGTAAAATCTAATAAGACCACAATATCTAGTCTATCGTCTTTATATTTCTTGGGAAATAGTACTTAAGGATGTAGCTTGGGGGCAGTAACAGCTCGATACTTTAATCAAAAAATAATGTCCCTGCGTCAATGACGGTTGTACTTTTAAAAGACAGCAACTTCATTTGCAATAAAAATACTCAAAAATCGTACTCATGATGTGCACATTGAGACCGTTACAAAATTGATTTTTCTAGAAAAATAAGTATGTACGTACTAGTTTTGCTACCGGTCAATAAATTATGTAATACATTTTCTAAATGAACCAAATTTTGAGATTTATTGCAACTACCAATCACAACTTGATTTTTAAAACGACAGTCTTAGAGCCGTATTAATAGTGAACTCAAGGGTAAGACCGATTTTGAGTGCGGCTTTCAATACATCATCTAGTACTTAAACCACACTGAAGATCGGTCTCAATCAATTCACTTTATTAGTACCCTTAAAACATTATCAAACTTAGTTAATAAAACCAGTTGCTAACTTCCAAAAGAGCACAACCGCCACAGAGCGCGCAAGGGAATATCGCCCTTAAGGTCCAAGAGGCACGTACCTCGACAAGGGTCGTTCTTGACGAGGAACTCGTCGAGCGCCACCCAGCCGCCGCCCACGCGCACCATCACCGTGGAGCGCAGGATACGCACGAGGCGGAGCTTCTGAGAGTCGCCGAACTGTTGGTCAAATATACTAGATTATTATGTGACCTTTTGAAGTAAATATTTTAAGTTAGGCTCTTCGTACACATGGATGAATGCTCGATAATAATGTTGTATACTACATTATTTTTATCGTTTGAAGGTAGTAAGCGAGCATGCAGTCCACCTGATGGTAAGTGGTCACTGCCGCTCATCGACATCAGTAATCATCCCCAGGTACAATTAAATCATACCTAAGTTTATTCACAAATGCATTGCTACCCCTGAGGACTAAGATGTTCGCCTCGTGTACAAATGTAGCCGGCAACCACACCTCTCCAAACCGAAACACAATAGTTGCTTCACGGAGGATTATGAGGGTGGCAGTACCGCCCCGGTTGAACTACATGAGTTCTACCACCTGGATTCTGGATCCACCAGAGACTGCTAGCGTTGTATAATAAAACAAAAAAACAATGAACTCACCCGGTACTTGCCCTCGCCGACCTGGAACACGCGGAACTTCTGCCGGCACGTGCACAGCATCACCAGCCGCTTCACCTCATCGTGGATCTTATCCGCGTCCGTCGGCGGCCCGCGGCGTTCCACCTGCCACAATCAAACATTATCATTGCATTAAGTTTATATCTATATATATAAAAGGCAAAACTGATTAACTGACTGACATATCAACGCACAGCCGAAACTACTGTAC
>DWNR01000345.1:0-20924 GCA_018250455.1 Polygonus leo | reverse complement strand
CAGCCGTTACAGAGATTAGCCGGAGCAAACAGACAGAAAGACAGACAAAAATTGTAAATTTTATTACAATTTTTATTTATTTGTATAGATAATTGGGTTCATTTAACTACTACTCGATCAAATTAAGAATAAAAATGACTTTCGGCCAGTTTGTGACATCATAGCCCATAAAAATACCTAATATTTAAATTAAAAAAAAACTATTTATTTTCATGTGTATATTTTTGTTTTGTACAAATAATTAACGCTAATTATTTTAAAACTTTTTTGCAAATCTTACTTTCAGAAAAGAAATTTTACTTCAAGGTCATTTTTATTCCTATTCTTAGTTTGATCGCATAGTACATAGCCATATCTCTAATAAAATTTGTACATTTGCAATTCCCCAAGACAAATCTAATTAATTACTTTTGAGAAGGATATTTTAAATATGTATTCACAATAACGAGTACATTTTAATCACTATTATTTATTATTATTAATGGAGTAATTAGTTTCAGAAATAGGAAGACCAAGTACACATAAATTGGTATAATCCATACTCATCCTATCATGGGCTAAAATATATTAGAGCAATATAAAAAACTCGGCTCAATAATTGTATTTCAAAGGCAGCATTTCTATTCTTTTATTTGTTCCCTATAATTTGTAAGAGTGATGTAAATCAAATTGCTAGAACCAGAGAGGTCTAACCAGTGGCGTAAAAATGCCTATACCATAGTCGGCAAAATGTCGTGGGGCTCGGGCCGGGAGGGGCCCCGGTCAAAGAGGGACCACTTTTTTATAGTAAGTTGATTGAAAGTATCAATTAACACCAATAATTATCCAATTAATCTAATTCCAGAGCCCTTTACCAGAAACCCGGCCCGTAGCATTTGCTACTCTTACTATATGGTAAATCCGCTACTGGGAGGGCCCTATCCAATTCAATGTACGGGCCTCCATTTTAGAAAAATATATACCATCATACATGATGCACGCGGATTATTGCGAAGTGGTTTTAATCTAACTTTATTAAAACTATATTAGGAAATTGATCATGTCTAAACTAGTGTAGTATATTACCATTTTTTTTTAATACACGGCTAAAATCGGTGGAAATCCCTAGAATGCAGTTAGGTCATTCTGGTTCTAGCAGCCTCAAATACATTTTTCTTGAGGGTAGAACTAATGTAGATTGACCTTTTGGCTTTAGAGATACGTGGTTACCGGCTACACGAGGCGAACATCTCAGGGGCGTATTAATAAAGTAAAATCAAAATTGAGGTCGCTCTTGAGTGCGCACTCAAGATCGATCTCACACTCAAGATCTTGAGTTCCTTTTATTAAGCCCCTAGTCTCATTCAGGAATGAAAACGCACCTGTTGTCAATCTCGGGTACGATTCAATCGTAATTGGGTTGACAACTAATGTCCATGGGCGGCAGGCTGGAATGATCAGTTGGACCGCATACTCGTTTGCTACCTTTTTACGATAAAAATATGCATTATTTTCGAATAATTCATTATTGACTCAAGTTCATTGTAACATACAAATTAAAAATTTCATAAAAGACTTTGTTTGTGGATATTTAGAACTACAGACAATCACTTTTTTTAAATATAATAATATGGAGGAAAATACACTTTTATTTTAAAAATACCTATTAAATGTAATAATTTCCACTGGTAGATGGACAAAGTTCAAATATACATTATAACTCGTCTAATATTAACAATGCTATAATAAATATTGCTTAAAAATGACCATAAAGTTTATTTTTCTAAGGTTTTAAATCTAAATATTCTAGTAAAACATTTTGAATCTAAACTATCATAGACATCGGTGTTGCCATGTTTAAAGTCAAAGTCCCTCTAATTCTAATTACGGTGCAAAATTATACAAATAAATTCTCATTGCTTGTAACAATAAACTTTATATTTTAATTTCGATCTGTATTCATATTATATATCATATAATAATAAAATTACGCTTAGCTAAAGTTATTTCTTCTGGACAAGTAGTGTAGTTTGGGTTTGTAAAGATCGGAGGTGTCGTACCTCTGAATTTTGTTTCTCTGTGGCGTTTTGATCTTGCCGTTGGGGGTCGACGACAAAACTGTTGTGTCTTTTGTGTTTTGTTCGTAGTTCTCGACCGATTTGTCGCTCGACGGACTGTTTGGTTGATCTGAAAAATTGATAATCTTTTCTATGTACATACACATAAACATCTTCGCCAAATAATAAAATACGCCAAGTCCCTAACGGGGTAGGCAGAGTATAATCTTTTCTCATTTACAATATTGTGAATTGGCTCAAAAATCATTATATCTAGGCTGTACTTAAGGTGACAAGGAAGAAGAATAGATAGCATCAATATTATATCAAAGTATGCGTAAATATGAATTTCTTCTGTTTCCAACTTTTCTTTTACTTTTATACATTTTGTAAAAAATCCTAATATTACACTTCATGAGATAAAGCCCTGTGATGGATGGACATTAATTTAATAATTTAATTCAAATTCTAATGCTAAAGTTTTTATTCATTATAAGGTAGATATATAGATACACTTAATGAACGTCATACAGTATTACGTCAGTAATTAGATATTAAATTCTACACATTTCACATTCACATTTCACTTTCACGGTCACATTTCTGCAAAAGACTCAATTCTAAATCTAAGCATCTGCTGGTATGTCCATGAATGAAAGTCACTACTTACCTTCAGATGGACTGCATTCTCCTATCCTACTTTTGCTAGGTTTATACTATAAATACATCCAAAAATATTTACCAGTTTTGCGAGGCCTCGACAAGCCGACTCGACGCGCCCTGCCTAAATATTTAGACCGTGTACTATTCTGCAGGGCGTTGGTTTGTGGTACTTCCGACTCTGAAAATAGAGTGAGCGTTAACGGCTGCGGTATCGCTTTTGTCTAGGTTGACAGATCAGTATCGCCATACTTTTGGAGCTGAGGGGGCGTTCTGTATCCAGGCTCAGTAATCTATATGTATAAAAATGAATCCTTATTTTTCTTGGTCATGGCATCGCGCGTGAACGGCTGGATGGATTTCGCTAATTGTTTTTTTTGTGTTTGTTATTCTACATATAACAAAGTTCTTATTAAAGAAAAACTTAAGTAAGTTGCGTGGAAAATTAGAAAATTCAAGAAAACTTAACAATCATATTAACTTTTCTCTTGTAACAATAAATGTAGTGTATATATTTTAAAGTTAAGACAGAATAACGCCTGTCGGGTCAGCTAGTTTCAATATAAAAATAAAAAGTACCTTGTGTGGTGGACGTGATTTGATCTGAAGCGCTCATTTTGCGCATCTTCCTCGGCGTCAGGATTGATCTGTTGTTATTTACAGTCGTTTCCACTTCGCTCAACTTCCTTTTGAGACTAATGCTTTCGTCGCTGCTTTCATCGATGTTACATTCTGTAACGTAATCTATCCGCATTTTGCTAGGCGACTCTTCCGACATCGCATTCCCTAAAATGATCTCCATAATTTGTTGCCTAGAAGCGTTGTTGACCATCTCATCTATTTTCGCGTCGTAATCGTTCGAAAGTTCGAACGAACATTCGGATTTGACTGGACTTAGTACCGTTTGTCTGTTCACTTTTAAATCCATTTCCAGTTCGTTCGCAGCGCAATCGAACTCGTTATTATCGTACGGCAACGAAACTTCGGACTCGACGTTTACGTTTTTAACTATACTCGTTGTTTTAGGCAGTTTCAAATGTCCGTTCCTTTGGTAGTTAACTATTTCGTAGTTACCGAGCGTTTCTAATACACCTTTCACTACGCTTTCTTCGTAAGTATCACAGTTAATTAGATATATTTTATTCTTTGCGTCTCTTTCTATGTATGTTTTGAGGAATTTGCTGAAAATATGTCTTCGTGCCTCAGCTTCGTTTGTTTCTTTTTCAGCGAAATATCTGAATTTTGGTTCACCGGGAGGGCAATCTGCGGCTATAATCTCTTTAGTTGCTTTGAAAACTGTATTGTTATTATCCAGCGGATGCTTTTCTATATCACTGTCTGAATCGTAACTCATATTAACGCGATTGTTCTCATTTTGGAAATTTTCCATAACAATGTTCTCAGTTTCCTCGCTCTCAGACAACGCTTCTGCGATGACAGTAATTTCGAAATATTCCGTTCTGTTGCCTTTGTCTTCCTGCTCGAAGTCATCTGCTTCTGAATCTATTTCTTGTATCGAACTTTCATCATCTGTTTCATTTCCGAATTCAGACTTTGATATTGAATCATCCACTACTTCTGCTGTTTCACTGATTTCATCAATTTCATCTCCGACATCTGGTACTCGTGCTTCAGCGACGTTATTTGTATCAAGATCATCTTCACTACATTGTACGTTATTTACCTCGGATTCTTGATTTGTTTCTAATTCTTCAACAGATTGTGACACACGCAATTTAGCTTCTTGAACGGAATCATCGCTCGCTTTTGAATCATTGCTTTCAGTGAGATTGGATAATTCAGACTCAATACCAGTTATATCTTCAATCTTTTGAGCATTTACGACAGCTAATAGCGCATTTGTTGGGTTTGAAATCCTAATAGTTTCATCACGTTGCGCGGGGACATCACAGGCTGTAGGATCGTTTTGCAATACCTGCGTTTGCTCGTTATTTGTAACACAAGCAAATTCTAACTCTGGGCCTGGAATGCTCGAGTATACTTGGCTTAAACTGGGTCTGACATTCGCCTGAAATTCTAAAAGCAACGCCGCTTCTTGGTTCATTCTCTTCTGTTCTTCATCTAAGAACCTACGCATTCTCATCAATTTTTTCGCTTCTTCCAAATTAGCTGCAAACTTTGGTTTTTTCAGCGTTACATCTGGCACGAAAGGTAGGCGAGGTGGCGAAGCCATTGGATGCTCTAGACGTGTATCAATTCTTACGATAGGTTTCGGTTGGACGACATCTTTAGCGTTTGACTTACTTATATCATTTACACTGTCCTTATCGCTAGGACTCGTAGAATCTCCACTCGGTGACGTATTATCTGACTTAGAACTATTACCTTTGCTATCTTTTTGACTTGTAGACGACTTAGAACTGGACGGATTATGAGAACCTTTAGAAGACGAACTGCCATCGTTAGAATCGCGGTCCGTTGAGCGTCTATTAGAATTGCCTCTACCCGAAAGACTGTAATGATCGTCGGGTGTCTTTTTCTTCTTATCTTTATCTTTTTCATCATGCTTTGATGAACTCTTGCTACTACTACTTCCCTTTCTATCTTTATCCGAACGCGAACTTGATTTTGAATCTTTGAACGATTTGTCTTTGGAACTCTTGTCTGAACTTCTTTCAGAAGACTTTTCAGATTTCTCTTTATGGCTTGAAGACGATGAAGACTTCTTCTCATCAGAATGTTTACTTGAATGCCTTTGACTTGAACTAGAACTTTTATGCGATTTAGAATCTTTATGACTAGAAGATCTGTGGGAACTCCTGTGTTTGGAAGAATCTCTTTCCTTCTTATCGGAATCCTTCTTATCACTTCTGTCACTTGATTTTTCTTTGTGGCTGGATTTAGATTTGCTATGATCATCCCTAGAAGACTTTTTGTCATGCCTGCTACTATCCCTTGAACTTGTCGGCTTTGAATCCGAACGTCTATCTTTACTACTAGAATGTTTGCTAGAATCTCTAGAACGATGAGAGCTTTTATGGCTAGACTTTTTCTCATCTACTTTGCGATCTTTTTTCTCATCCATACTCTGTTCTTCGACAACTTTGGGTTCTAAGTTTACCTTACTGTTGGCATCACTTTCGTAATCAATCTGCAAATTATTGCTATTTGAACTGTCCTCATAAAGTGGTGTGTTATAATTATTAATGTTCACTTGATTGTTAAACTGGTATGCTAAATTCATTTGGTCTTTATCTTTCTTTTCCGTTTTAACAGCCTCAGAACTATTATCAGGAGACTTTGCGTCTATTACAAATCTGAACGAATTGGGTTCCTTTTTCTCGTTATTTTTGCTGTCGCTTAAATCTTCGAACGCTTGCTGAGCGTCACACGAGTTTTCATTATTGAAATTTCTTATCGGTGTCAAAGGAGACATGTTTCTTCTGAGAGAGGAATCTGAGCTAGATTCATCATCATCACTGTTGATTGGTTTAAAATACTCCTCTTTCGCATCTTTGGGGATTTCATCTGGAAGTGGTATATCTGCAGTTACATTCACTTCATCTGGCAAAGCTATTTTTTCCAACTCTATCTTTATAGGTGGAGTATCTTCAGGCGATGGAATATTCTCAAGTTTAATTTCGTCTGCAGGCAGTGGTATACTATTTTGATCGATATCATTGTCGGCGGTATTATCAGTTGTGCTAGGCATTACAATGTCTTGCTCAATTTTTTCCGCTGGTTCCGGTATAGTAGAGTTTTCGTCTTTTGGTTCAAATTTGGAAGACTCGTCTTGATCAACTTCCATTTTCATTTCTTCCTTAGGTGTATCAATTTCCATTGTTTCATTATTATCATCATTGCTTTTCACCGAGCCTGGGCTGACAGCTTCTAAATCTGTTGGTAGAAGATCTTCAATTTTCTCAGTTGATGACTCTGCTGCAACTGTTTTCTTCCTTGTGATTCCCAAGTAGTTATAAACTAAATCTTCAACTTGTGGAATAAAAACCGAAGCTACTTTAGGATTTACCACCTGATCCACAATTCTTTCTACACCTTGCTCCAAATAATTCCCACTGAAACAATCAATTTATAATTTACAATAATTTAATTTATTTTCATTTAGTCATAGTAAGGCATATCTGGGCATATATCAGACAAAACCAATGCATGTTTAGTGCAACATGCAATAAAATTAGACCTGCAATTTATGTCAATTTTACATTTTTATTCATTTTTCACAGTTGTATTGAACATTGACTCTCAACTTGTATCTAAAAGTAGCTATTTTCAGTGAATCATAAATAGAAAGAAAAAAATTAACAAGTACAACTACTAACAAAAAAATTACCAACAAAATATACATGTACAGATATATATTTTATTAGATCTCAATTATTCAAAACATTCATAAAACAATTTGCAAAAAATAAGTATATTGTATATTTAAATGAGTTTATGACTTTGGAATACCAGAACTCTTCATTATTTCAGTATTTTGCATATGGCATTATGTGGATTATTAAGGTATCCCTCCCTTATATCCATGCATAAAAGAAACACACTGACAATGTGTCTCCGTGCAAAGAAAACATGTGCATGTGTTTTCCATACAATATGAGATAAGTACATTCATTAGTGAAAATTAAGCATTGTGACAATCAGATAAATGGCTGATTATTGTTTAACTATATTTATATTTGCCATTACCATTGCTTAGACAGAAATACCACTACATACACAAATGTCACCTAATTAATCCAATAATTTTGTTTAATTTAATGCAAGTTACTCACTCGAGAATATGTTTCCTCAATTTCTCCCGAAGTTGGTTCTTGTTCAAGTCAGGCTGCCAGCACTGTCTGGACAGGAAGTTCGATACTGAAGACTCCACACGCTGCCTCAGATTCTGGTACGCTGGTCTGGTGTCCACATCTGCTATGCAATCTTTGCGGAACTAGAAACAATTGAGTTTGGCTTTATAATCCTTACATATTATTATATTGTTTTGAAGATTCACATGCAATGTTTTAAAAAATTTAAAGAATGTTAATTTTTAAGAGATAATAGATAAGAAACATCTATTTCTTGATTTTAACTTTGTCTGTATTATTAACCATAATAATTTCAGAAATATTAATTATATTAATAATATTAACTAATATAAGAGTAAATATTTAAACTAAAATTTAGTTTCACACACTCACACACATCTTCACGTCAAATCCCTAACGGGGAAGGCAGAGAGTATCGAAAAAAAATTAAATAATAAATTTAGTTTCAATTTACAAAAAAAGATAATTTAAGTTGTTCAACTTTAAACAAATTCAAACTGTTGTATGAATAGTAAGTTAGGTCAGTAAATGATAAGTCTTAATGACAACAAAGATTATATATTTTGTTGCATATTTATTGTAGTTACGAACACTATATCAGTCTGCATAGAGTTTGAAGTAGGAATATGCAGGAAACAGGCCTAAATTATGATTTTACTAATCTTTAACGGGTGACTGAGTTTTATTGTAACTGTCATACTCACATTACTTATATAGGATCCTAATTTGGGGTTATATTTAAAAATATTTTTTTAAATTATTATTCTATCATTATGAGAAGTTATGTACTTATTCAGATAATAGTTATAATGAAAAAAAAAACACTAACTTCTATTAATTTTGAGGCTGCTCTTCTGATCACCTGTCATAGCTTTGTAGATACAATTAATATTTTTGTAGTTCAGAAAGGCAGAATACGTAATAATCAATTCATTTGTAATCACTTAGCAATTGAAATAGTAGGATTGGAAATAGAAAGCATCATGGCCACCACAATTGATGTAACAAATCAATTAATAAGGATTTTTGTAAATACGAGATAGAACTAACTGTACGGAGTTGAATTTTGTTCGTATAGAACATTTTGGTTGTTAAAACGAATATTATTTTGTTATAATGCATTTTACGGTTAAATCAAGGCGATTTACACAAAAAAATATTAATTCAAGCTGTGGAGCTCATCAAGTATGGATTTAAATTATTTGCTCCTAACTAAATTAATTTATTACAAATGTTTCTGATAACAATAATTTTATATATTTAAAACATACCTGATCGAAAATTCCTTTGGATTTCAGTTCATAAACTAATTGATCCACCAACCTAGGATCACCCGGCATGTATTGTAAATGAGCCATTACAATAAAATAATTACATAAAGTAATCCTATACTTATTCAAAGATTATCAAACTAAACTATTATTTATATTCAAAATCAAAATAAAAGTAAATTTTAATTTAACATTCGACAATAAAGCAATATTGACAATTGACAATTGCCTTCAATTCCTTTGACTTTATTTTTTTTTTTATGAAGATCAAGCTTATTATGGATTTACGTTTATAATATAAGTAACAAAAATAAATTAATTAAAATTAAAATAACTTTGAATAAAAATGCTGGTTAAATAGACTTTAAGTATAAAAAGAGAAAAAAGATTAATTTTAAATTAAAAAAAAATATATCCATGCGTATACCTTAATTATAAGTACTTTTATATACTCTAAATTTACTGTTTTTACGAATTTACTTTATTCCATTATGAATAAAGTCAAAATATCCACGACCAACCAAGACATAATCACGGCCTTAAATAGTCTGTTATTTATATAACGATCAAATAAAACTACTTTATTGCTGGCTGGATATGACAAAATCATCGGCCGTAAAGCGAAAAAAAAACTATTTTATTTTGAATTGTCAATGTCAGTTATGTTCATGTCAACTCGAATTTGAACTTAAAACTTATTATTGAATTAGATTTATCAAATCAAAACAAACGTGAGAATTGTGTTAAATACTGTAATACTTTTTATATCAGTCATGAAAATTAACACAGTGAATAATGAAGAATATGCACAATTATACAACACAATAGTTTTGAGGGAACAGGCGGAGAAGCAAGCTACAGGTATTTCTTTTGCGAATATTTTTAAAATACGTTACAAATAATCCTACTAAATACAGTAGGACCTTATTTAAAAGTGACTTTTGTTGACGTTTGACCAACTCAAGTTAGTAGCATAACAAGCTTGTCAGGCAGCTGTCAATACTGCGGCTAACCTTTTCTTAATTCGTTTAAAATATAATTAAACGAATAGTGATATTTCTGACTAAAAATGAACAAATTAACCTCATATACAATAAAAGAGATCCACAAAGCATATCGGGAGAAACTGTTAACGCCTACTAGTTTCGTAGACTTATGTTTACAGCGAGCGAAACAAAAACGAGAATTAAATGCATTTATTACTTTGACCGAAGACGTAGCGGAGGATCAGAGTGTGGAGAGCGAAAAACGCTTCTACATAGACAAACAGACGAAACATTTGGACGGTATTACGGTCGCCATCAAAGATAATTTCTGTACGACAAATATACCGACGACTTGTGCGTCAAAAATGCTCAAAAACTTCGTGCCGGCGTACGATGCGACAGTTTACTCCAAATTGGTGCGTTCTGGCGCGTGTCTCATTGGTAAATCGAATTTGGATGAGTTTGCAATGGGTGCGGGGACGATTGACTCTATATTTGGACCAACACGCAACCCTTGGTGCTATGGTGAGGAGTGGAGGATAGCTGGCGGCAGCTCGGGTGGTAGCGCTGTCGCTGTAAGCACAGGGTCTTGTGTTGCAGCCATCGGGTCTGATACGGGAGGCTCGACAAGAAACCCTGCTGCCTTGTGTGGTGTTGTTGGCCTCAAACCAACCTACGGTCTTGTGTCTAGATACGGATTAATACCGCTTGTCAACTCTATGGATGTACCAGGAATCCTCACTCGAACTGTTCAAGATGCTGCAAATATACTGAACTGTATAGCAGGTCCAGATGAATTAGATTCCACTACAATTAAACAAGACTTCAGTCCGATAACAATTGATGAAGATTTTGATATGGCAAACATTAAAATTGGTATTCCTAACGAGTATCATTGTCAGGGTATGGACCAAGAAGTCATTGATACCTGGAAACATGTTGCAGATCTGTTAGAAAACGAAAAAGCTGTTGTTAAATCTGTCTCTTTACCTCACACGTCAGTTTCAATAGCAGTATACTCTATCTTAAATCAATGTGAAGTAGCAAGTAATATGGCACGGTATGATGGTCTGGAATACGGTCTAAGAACCAATGCAGATTATTCTACTGAAGAATTATATGCATCATCGCGATGTGAAGGATTTAATAATGTTGTCCGATCAAGAATATTTGCTGGAAATTATTTCTTATTAACAAGGAATTACGAGAAATACTTTATTAAAGCTCTTAAGCTACGAAGATTGATATCCGATGACTTTAACAATGTTTTTAACGGCAAGGATAGTGTTCATTGTCTCCTAACACCAACAACTTTATCCGATGCACCATTGTTTAAAGATTTTTCATCAAAACACAATAGAGACCAATGTGCGTTCCAAGATTATTGCACACAGCCAGCAAATATGGCCGGTATCCCTGCTGTATCTATCCCTATTCGCTTATCAAAGAATAAAATGCCATTATCTTTGCAATTGATGGGACCATGCCTGTCGGAGGAGTTATTAATGAATGTTGCTAGGAGAATCGAAAATATTGTTAATTTTTCAATCTTAGATAGTACTGAGTGATTTGTAGCACATATTTAATTGTAGCCATTTGTAAATAAATAAGTTAATAGCATCTTGTATTTATTATTACATGTAAGTTTCTTTGTATTTCTACCCTTTAGTAGTGTATGTTATTTCAACAATAAAAAAACCATTGCTTTGCTATATTATTACAGCCTTTTATAAGGCTATAAAGCTGTTTTTTAATTGGTGGTCTCAATACCACTGGTGGTCCACAATAGTACACAAAATATTTCATAAAGTCATTTTGCACTTACCAAATATATCTAAAAGCATTTTTGCAGTAATAAAAATCACAATATCAATGCAACTTTTAATATGGTTACACAAAAACATGTTCTTGATTTTGAACAATTTTAAATGACTTACTCAGTCAAGCTAAATTTAGTCATGGTCTCTCATTGCTAAAAGGTTTACAAGTTACCATAAACCATAAATAGTCCAAAACATACATATACATACATACATATACATACATACATACATATCTACATACACTCGTTATTGTATACCCTACTTCTAGCCAGGTAAAAACAATGTTAAAAATCTTGTTATTGAAAACTATTAGTTAAAATTTTGTTTTTTATATTTGTTTTCAGCTGCAATCACATCGGAAACCGTGTCAAAACTCAACATATCTGTTGAGTCGTTGCCACAGAAATGTCAGAATCTGCTACAACAGGTCGCAGACCACCAATCCGCTTTGGGTATCAACAAACTTGACTCGGCGACTCTCTCCTTGCACCATTCACGGGAAGTGTCAGAAAAACTTGAAGACGAGTACGAAATACTCAAGTTAAAACAGAAGAATGCAGAACTGCAAGCGAAAATCGACAGAAATAAGAAGTTTATTGAGGATTTAAGGAAGGAATTGGCTTGCTCAAAAGATTTACTGAACAGTCAAAATCCAAACCCTCAAAATATCCAGGATTATATCCGACAGTTGAAGCATAAAGTGAGCTCGTATGAGGAAAGCTGCGAAAAAGCAAAGGTACTTCTTTTTTACACCTGCTTTATATAGTAATTGAATACTTGAATTGTATTTAAAATAAAATTGAAACTGCCCATAAACATACCTAACATAAAAGATTTAATGTACACTTTTACACTAATATTGTACTAAAACTACTAACTACTAATTTTATCTACTGAACCGATTTTCAAAATTCTTTCACCGATAGAAAGCTACGTTATCAGCAAGTAACATAGGCTATATCTTGTTTCCAAAATATTAGGAATCCTTACGAAACTTATCCTTCGAATGTTAGTTCGAGGAATGTGCTAATGTCTGTTGATTGCTATTGATATTATATTTATTGAATTGATTTGCTA
Organism: Polygonus leo; assembly: GCA_018250455.1. NCBI lineage: Eukaryota > Metazoa > Arthropoda > Insecta > Lepidoptera > Hesperiidae > Polygonus > Polygonus leo. Next base: position 8,275 of record DWNR01000345.1, on the reverse strand, counting down.
GTTGTGTGTACATTTTTCTGTTTCACATTTGCCAGGCGTCCCGCAACTACTTGTTTTATGTATTTATATAAAGTTAGCAAACATTTGTCTCCAGATGAACTTCACGAAACTATCAGTACCGGACAACATCCTACCGATGTCGCTCGCGTCGTTGGTGTCGGCGCGCGACACGCTGCGGCGCGACGCGGAGTCGCTGCGACAACGCGCCGACGACGTCGCGTTCGTGAGGCAAGCGAGGTGCGCTTTCGGTTCGCTTCGGAAATAATATACGCAAATAAAGTATGATAACTTGATATATGTCTTTTATTTCGTCTCAATGTGGATTCGATGCGGAGTCGCTGCGACAACTCCTCGGAAACAAACTTATACGAAAGTAAGATTATATTCTTCCTCTTTTCAATTGTTTGTTAAGTACATTGAATTTTGAAGTTCGCGTCAAAACTTATTCAAAAAGTCTCAAAATGTAATAAGGCCTGGAATAGATCCCTGCAAAACACTATTTAGTAATATTTGGACACAAGTGTTGTAACATTTTCTTTCTATATAATTTGTGTTATTTCATAAATGAAGTCCATCAAGAAATAATAAATTGTATTCACATTTCGATTTTTAAGTGTGTATATAATCAAAACAATATAGATTCACACAATCACAAGCTTTAAAATAATCGGAGAAGTCACGCTTTCAATCGGCGATGTATATTTAACACCAAACTAATTATTCGTGTTTATAACTGGGATTTCAGGGTCAGTAAAATAAGAAACATACTAAGTATATTATATTCTAAGCGAATAACTTTAATAAACCAGACTAGACCTTACAAAACGATTTCAAAATTACTACAAAGTATATAAGAGTAAATAAAGTTAAATTCAGTTTGTTACTTTATGAGTAAACGTTTATTCCTCCTTAACCGGTGAAGTGGCAATTTCTTCTGGAGTTATGCAGGGCCAATCACACACAGATATAACGTGAGCTGAAAGCAAATTAAATATTAACATTGAATAAAATATTATACGTCATGAAATGTCAGTCTGGGTCTCCCTCGGTATCTACATCCGTCCACATTCGCATCGTATATCTGTTTTGGTAACCTTTCATCCGTCATTCTTTCAACATGCCCAAACCACCGGAGCATTCCATTTCTCATTTTTACACTGATACTGTTTTTTTTCAAATTAAATCAGGTTTAAAAAAAAACAAAAGAAATATGGTAAGAGTTGATTTTTATAATGAAATGTTTTATTGGCAAAATATGTGCTAAGGTATATTTAGTTAACTAATCTACTAATGTTTTCAGAACGTTAATGAGATAAAGTTCGTAGAAGGCCTTCGGTCTGGTATAGAAACAAAGCCTATATTTGTGGTTTCTAAGCCTTAGCTAAGTTGTAGAGTTCGTAAGTGGGTAGCAAGGACGAATCTACTGCAAGCGCTACTACAGTATATTTTCACTAATTACAATAGGAATAAATAATAAATTTGACAGTTTCTTATGATATTATTCATCACGATTCAAAGATCACAAAAACTTTTTTTTCAAAAAATATAAAATTACTACTATTTTTATGAAATAAATTCGAAAAAATTAGGCTCAATTTTGTCATGTGTGTGTGACCATAATTACTAGATTATGTGACATGTCTCGCAAAAAACTTTAGTTGATGACATTTTCCAAGATTTTTTAAAAAAATGGCAATTCAATTTTAAGCGATTTTTTAAATATTTTTTTATTGAACAAAGTTGTACTAAGATTAATTAGAAACCAAATTTTTAAATGTAGTTGACAAGTCTATTAAAGTTTTTAAATTCGCGAGATTTTTAAAGAGATGAAGTTCTTAGAAGGCCTTTGAAAAACAAACACTTTATTTGTGGTTTCTAAGCTTTAGCTAAGTTGTAGAGTTCGTGAGTGGGTGACAAGGACGACTCTACCACAAGCGCTATTACAGTATTTTTTAAATTATTGCAATAGAATTTTGTTCATAGATAATCAATTTTATAGATCACACCTTCTTAGAATATGATTAGTCAACATTCAAGAACATTGAAAAATAAAATCGTTTATTAATATAATTAAAGAATTTTACCACTTTTAGAATTATTTGGCAAAATTGCAAGGCTGTGTCTAGCGAAAATCCTTCGCTGATGATGACATTTTCACTAAAATACTTTTGATATTTCGCGAAGCGTTATCTCATTCAAGACGCTATGACAATTTTTGTTTTTTCGGGGTAAAACTAATTCAGGTTTTGTAAACTCAAAATAAATGTGGTAACATTTAATTCTTTTAAATGAAATGTTTTATAGATAAAATATGAGTTAAGGTACATTTTGCAGGTGGTAGAACTTGACGAATTGAAGAATTGTTTGCCTTGACGTGTACTTAAGGTTGATGCAAATGGTTTTAGGATTCCTTATAAATAAGACCTCGTTCTTTGTTCGTCTGTCTGTCCATCCATCCATTTGTCTGTCCGTCAGTCCGTTTGTATGTCCATCGTACGTCTTTATCACATAAACCATAATATGGTTAACCATATCACTTACCATATTTTTTTGTATTTGTTGTCATGGTTGCCTTAAGGCCACCATTCGCGACCACCACTGTTTCGCGAGGCGTTATGCTATTCAAGTTGCCATGACCATTATTGCGTTTTCGGGGTAAAATTAATTCAGGTTTTGTAAATTCAAAATATATTTGTTAACATTTAATTCTTTTAAATGAAATGATTTATAGATAAAATATGAATTAAGGTTCATTAGAAATTAAGCTTTCAAATGAAGCTAATTTATTAACTTTTTTACGTAGAGTCGTGGTATTTTTAAGGAGCTGAAGTTCTTAGAAGGCCTTCGAAAAACAAAGCCTATATTTGTGGTTTCTAAGTTGTAGAGTTCGTGAGTGGGTAGCAAGGACGTCTCTACCGCAAGCGCTATTACAGTAATTTTTCAATTATGGCAATTGTAAGCACATTTTGATTGTTGCACGAAAATGTAAAATACATCTGCATTGTTTAATGCATAATAATTACATTATACTATGCACATGTACTAAGAATTGTTTGCCTTGACGTGTACATAAGGTTGATGCAAATGGTTTTAGGATTCCGTATAAATAAGACCTCGTTCTTTGTTCGTCTGTCCGTCCATTTATTCATTTGTCTGTCCGTCAGTCCATTTGTCGTCCGTTCATCTGTCCGTCACACGGCTCTATCACATGAACCATAACATTTTGACAGTTGGTAGAACAAATTTAGTTCAACCGGGGAGGTACCACCACCACCCTCATTGCCCTCCGTGAAACAATTTATAGTGTTTCGGTTTGAAGTCTTATAAACATGACGAGCATCTTAGTCCTCAGGGGTAGCAACGCATTTATGATCAAACGTAGATATGATCCAATCATACTTGGGGATGTTTACTGATGCCCATGGGCGGCAGTGACCAATTACCATCAGGTGGACTGCATGCTTGTTTACTACCTTTATACGATAAAAAATACAAAGAACATGACAAAAAACTAAAAATAAATGGGGCCGATGGTTATGGCGTTTTATTTTTTGGACCTTAAGAGGAAATTTAAAATTTCACAAAACAGCAATAGTAATATATTCCTGTCCGAATAAAAAATAGCCAAAGAAAACAATAAAGTTAATCTTAAGAATAACCTCCACTTGGTCACCACGTCTCTTGGTATGGAACCCTTAGTGTCCAAGTCGGACTCCAACTTAGCCGATTTTACCTTATTTGTTACGTGTAAGAATTTTTTAACAACTCGGCTGTTCACTTAATAAAGCAAGGTAAGGTGAATCGTGCAAAATTAATTGCGACAGTTTACGTATTAAATTGGCGACCCGCGTGGCGCACGCAATGACCCTAGATTCGATTCCTGGCTAGACATAAATGGATTTTTCCGCCGGCTTTTTCCTTCCGGTCTACTTATGCGTAAGAGGAGCTCAACGTCGATGAATGAATTAATTATTGTTATAACTAATTACTGATGTAACACTCTATGACTTTTATTAAGTGTATCTTTATATATTACAATTAATAAAACTTTTTGAATTTGAATTTGGCTAAATCTATATCATGAAGATGGGAAATCCCGGTCTGGGTGTTAGTTTATTTGTTTTGTGTGTCCATGACACCCATGACAGAGGATATTCCAGAGAAGCTATTAAAGTAGAAGGTTATTATTCTATTGTTGTTCTATTTGTTATTGGATATTTGTTAATAGGAAACACGAGAAAACTAACACACACACACACACACATCTTCACGCTAAATCCCTAACGGGGTAGGCAGGGAGTATTGAGTGCCAAATGGCATGGTTCTGACATACTTGCCTAGCTTCTTCCACTTTCATAACTCGATTCATACAAACACACCGATTTCGGAGACTCTTGACACCTCCTTCAGACAGCACACGATCAATTAGAAAACTTACATATATTCATTTTTAAACATATTCCAAAAGTGGTTTTTTTAGTCGGATGAATAACTTTAGTTTCGAAACTAGAAGGTGCCAGCGGGATCTAATTTTAATAAAAGGCTCCCCTGTGCGTCTATCTGTCAAAGGACTGTCTGTATCTCTTGAGTCGTAATAGGAATTTGAAATTTTCACAGACCATATATTACTAGAGTTGCCAGATATATACAGTTGCTAGAATAACAAATACCAAGTAGTAATAGTTTTATGGTATGGAATTCCTTGTAGGTATTCGTCGGGATTCCACCTCGCACTTAGCCAATGTATGATGTATTTTTAACTTACATGCAAATTTCCACCCTTAAATATGTTAAAATTGGAGGTGAAATTAGTTGTATGTACTTGGTTTGATTTTTTTATAATTTATTAAATTAATTTGGTTTTTCTGCTTAGATTTAAATTGATTCGTGAAGACAGATTATTCTTACTTATTATGTATATTTTTTATTCTCGGATATCTAGTACACATGTAAAACGTACGATCATTTTATTTCATAACAGTAGGTACATACAAAGCCGAGTATTTAAATATTCTTCCTAAAATAGAATACGTATAGTCCAAACATACAACAGACCACAACAAACAAGGATGACAAGTTGAGTACCCACGCACTCATCTGAACAGTTCAATTTTAATAAATTAGCAGACCAAAACACGCACCAACTATGTTAGTTCACTTACCGCAGAACTTGGCGCTAAAGAAAAGGAAAAGCGATCACCGGCTCCATTTCCAGTACGTTAGACAGGGACGGCCATAATTTTCCAGCTTCGTTTTCCTCAGCGCTGTCTGTAACTCCTATCGCGACCGGCTGGTTTGTTTTTTCGTTCAGACGTTCAGTATTGTCCGTGCCATCGAGGCATACGTGTAACCGCTAGAAATAGTGGGAAAACGTAGAATACGCTGCAAATATATCGAATTATCACCGAAACTCTATGTTTGACTCGTAAACTTGAGCCGCTGATTCAGCGCTAAATAATCCCCTTTTGTTTTGTTTTTCGTTTGTTTGTTTTGTTTCCTTGTTTTAGCCGGGAAAACGCCGGTTACGTTAATAGTGTGAATACGCAATAACGTTCAGTGCTCCGAGTGACGGTCAGAACTAGTTTGTTGTTTTGTTTTTGTTTTGTTTGTTGTTCTTCACGCCGGCCGGCTAGAGCTGTCAACACCACGTGTTAATCGATCGCCGGCTGATCTGAGGTGAGTTATTATCAAATCACGAAATTTGAATTTTTGTTTTGTTTTTCGAACAGATTCTGGTATCTATTTGTTTTAGTGTTTTTATCGGTATTTTATTTTCGTTTACAGAGCGCTTCTTAATTAAAAAACATGTTTATAAGGTAAATAAAAATAAACAAAGTTTTGTTTTTCACACTCAGATTATAAATAGAATTTATTCATTCTAAACTTCATTCATAGCCTGGAATCTTTCGCAGTTAGTGTGCCCCAAATGAATAGTTTACGACAGAACTGTGGTATTTGAGAGTGGGTGGTTAGGTAAGTAATAGTAGAAACTTTTGAACCTGTTAAATATGTATAAAACCTGCGTACTTATTAATTAGGTACATGAATTTTATATCAAGATTTCTGACTCGGTGGTATTCGCATAGGTGGTCATAAAAGGTATTCGTGTGGTGATTCCATGAACACTTCTTACAGTAGCAGTACCATAAACACTTCTTTTGCCAGGTGGTAGAACTCGTGTAGTTCGACCGGGGAGCTACCACCGCCACCCTCCCATAATCCTCCGTGAAACAATTTATTATGTTCCGATTTAGAGAGGCGTTGTTGCCGGCTATACTTAAATCCGAGTTCAAACATCAAGGGTAGCAACGCATCTGTTGTTAACCTCAAGTACGATTCAATCGTACTGGGGGAAAATCACTAATATCCATGAGCGGCAGTAACCACTTACCATCAAATGGACTACATGCTCGTTTGCTACCTTAAGACGATAAAAAAATAGTAGTAGCAACTGTGTGCTTTTAGGACACAGATGAAGGAGTACTCAGGAGTACTCAGGAGAACTCAGGAGTGGCAACTTATATTTAGATTTTCTTATTTCTCGACTCTACAAATGCTATATTTTGTACATTTGTTCTATCGAAGGTCGTCAAAGCCTGCAGTCCACCTCTTTATCGTAAAAAGGTAGCAAACGAGCAAGTGGTCACTGCCGCCCATGAACATATACGTACGATTAGGTCACACCACTGGTGCGTTGCTGAGGACCCTTGGGGACTAAGAAGTTTGCCTAGTTTGTAAGTATAGCTGGCACAAGCCTCTCCAAACCTAAACATAAGAATTGCTTTACGGAGGATGATGAGGGTAGCGGTGCTACTACCTCGGTCTCTACGCGAGTTCTATATTACTGCCCATAATCATCTATAACCTACTTTACATATTATGGTATAACATGGTATATGGTATTATGCCTGAAGTCTACAGATGCATTGCTAATCTTGAGGACTGAGATTATGCATCTCAGTCCTCTCAGTCTCACTTTTAACTCATAATCTCTCTCAACTAATGAGGTGCGTCCAGCGTATCTCATCTAAACACAAATTGCTAAAAAAAAAACTGGTACGCGGTGACAGTGGCTGTGGTCGTAACATACATACATGTTAGCCCTTGTATGTTCGTTTGCTAAAAGTATTTCTGTTGTATATACTCAGAAGTAGAGACTAGCCTTTATTTCTATCTGAACATTACAAATGGCTTATTTTTGGCTTGTATATGATAATTTTGCGAACATTTCGACAGGAAAACGGTATTGTGTCATTGGACATCCGCAGCGATAGGCAAGAGCAACAGCTGATAGCAACAGCTGCAGATCGTGGTGACGTCATGTTGGTTTGTGACGTCACGCGCTCCGGTTACTGTGCCCTGGGATGTGAATGTGGTAGGTACCGTGTGATGCGGTACCACTTACCACATTAGGCGCCCTACCAGGTGGACACCGGGAGGAAGTAGCAAATGCCATAGATAATTTGCAATCAACTCCAAAAATGCGTACCTACCTTGAGGATTGAGAAGGTTACCTCATTTATATGTACCCAGCAGTCACACTTTTCCAAATGAAATGAAACTTCTTAACAAACAACTGCTGCGCGGTAAAAATAAATTTGGCGGTGATACCATTCTTGGCGAATCGCGGGTTCTTAATCGTAGTAAATTAGACGCTGATTTGCTTAAAATGTTTCTGGTCTGTTTTCTCAAGAGTAGCAATCTTTACTTTCAGATCTTTTGCATACATATTTCTGGTTTGAGGCCTCAGACTTCACACAAATCATCTTTAATTATAGACATATCAACACTACAAAGGGGCTTATAATTTTAGTATGTGTGTGTGTTATGGACATTGCGACACGAAAACGGTATTACATTGGTAATCTGTAGCGATGGGAAATGCAACAGATGCAGATCGAGGGTTCGGAGAATGAACGCATGACGTCGTTGTCTTGTGACGTCACGCGCTCCGGTTACTGTGCCCTGGGATGTAAGTGCGGTAGATACCGTGTGATGTGGTAGGGCGTTGTTATTCGACTACCGTGATGGAAGTAGTAACTACCCAAGGCAATTTGCAACCAACCAAAATATATTGAAAGTCCTGCTTGAAGTAGACAGATAACCTGAGACCTGAGATGGTCACTGGTCAACTCTTGTACGGTCGGCCAAAGAATTGTTTTACCACCGCCGCTTGCAGATTCATAGACGATAAAGGCTAGTTTCGCTTGCAGATAGATCTGACAACTTTTATCGCCATCTTTATCTCATTATTAAGAACGATACGTGACATTTG
>DWNR01000344.1:0-20941 GCA_018250455.1 Polygonus leo | reverse complement strand
ATAGATGTTGGCCGATTCTCAGACCTACTGAATATGCATGCAAAATTTGGTTAAAATCGGTAAAGCCGTTTCGGAGGTGTACGAACATTGTGACACGAGAATTTTATATTTTAGATTTACACAAGAAATAAAAATGTTTTTGTTTGGTTTGTAATTTTTATTCTAATTTAAAACTGAAATTGACATTATATTGAGTGACAGTAACACTGATTATTTACAAAAATCTACAATAAGTGTGGAGACGAAGGCTACATACCTTATGAAATTAGTAATGTGAAATTAATTTAACTTATTTTTATTTTTAATGAAAAGAAGACGTAGGTATATTTCTTATTCCCTAATGTCACAGACAACCGATGTCAAAGTTGGCTCATAACATTTGTTTACATGATTATATTAAAACATGTGATAATAGGCGCTTACTCTATTACGACATATGCACTGCGTATCAGATTTGATAATACCCAGAACAGACGCCCACGCATCTGCATAAACATGATGTATCGTACGAACATTGTTAAACATGCAGATGAATGGATGTCGGTTATTAGATGTATCTAGTGCGAGTGATACGTATGTTTGTATTGATTTCGCCAGGATCTGATATTTTTCACGTAATTTGTAGAACTAATTTAGTTCCTGGTTGCCGACTGTACTTACAACAACTTACAACGAGGCGAACATCTTAGTCCTCAAGGGTAGAAACGCATTTGTGGTCAACCTTGGGTCAATCGTACTTGGGGATGACTACTTATGTCCACGGGCAGTAGTGGCCACTTACCATCAGGTGAACTGTATGCTTGTTTGCTACTTTTATCAAAAAAAAAAAGTTCGACCGGGTAGGTACCACCGCCACCTTCATAACCCCGTGAAGCAATTCTTGTGTTTCGGCTTGGAGAGGCGTGGTGGCCGGCTATACTTATACACGAGGCGAACATCTTAGTCTTCAGGATCCCTCGACCTGTCACCTTCACAAAATGACGCTTAAAATGAGTACTGGTCGTTGTTATATAACTAATACTGGGAAGCTATTTTCGTAGCGAATACCAAACACATTTTAGAGATTTATTAAGGTCAGACAATAGTCAATTTGCGTATACCTAATATAATATTATAAAATGAATAGGTAGTTCACAGCTAGATTGCGACAAATAGCCAAAGATAATAATAATATTATAAATGCGAATGTGTGTTTGTTTGTTTGTTATACTTTAACCCCTCACTTACTCAATTGATGTTGTTAATATGTACATAGGCCGAGTTCGCAAAAAAATTGTTACCCGGGATAGAAAAATTAACATAAATTCAAAATAAATCACAAAATTGTCTTACGATACGCGATACCGTGGACAAAAGCTAGTTGTTTATAAATATATCTTCTATTTAGGACTCACAATAGGAGTCGCAGTTAGAATAATTTAGCTATACCGCAAATACTGATAAGCTTTCATCCATATTTCCTTAGAAATTATGGTGACCGTTTGCCCTACACTAGCGACCGCCCGCTGGTCTGCGTGGGTTTGCTCCTCGCCCAGTTAGACTCAGCCGATAACGCCCAGATGTTGTGATTTTATTTGTTTTATTATATAAAGGTAGCAAACGATCATGCAGTCCACCTGATGGTAAATGGTCACTGCCGTATTTAGAAATTAGTAATCATCCCAAAGTACGATTGAATCGTAGTAAGGTTGACCCAAATACGTTGCTACCCCTGAGGACTTAGATGTTCGCCTGGTGTGTAAGTATAGCCAGTAGTATCACCAACCAACCGAAACACAAGAATTGCTTCACGGAGGATAATGACGGTGATGGTGGTACCTTCGCTGTCGAGCTACACGTGTTCTACCACCAGGCAGTTACATTGTGCATGCGGTTGATTGACTTGCGCTTACGACATTGTGTACATAGATATGCCCATTGCGATATGATATACGGATACATCATTATACGATATATCGGTATTTACTGCGATACGTTTGACATACCGTATTCCTACAAGAATATTGCAGAAACATATCGTATCACACTACGCCAATAGGTATTGTTCTTAGTTTTAAATAGTGACACTGGACACATTAATTATTTATTTATTTAATCAATAAATTTTTTACAAATATATCAAGACGAACCAGTTCCTGATTAGACTTGACATACGTGTAAGTGAATGGCTAGTTTTGATGAATTTATTTTCTAAAATTAACTTTATTAGTCTTATTATTTGTAATTAGTAGATACTCTCCGAATTGAAAGATATGTATTTCATTATTATTTTTACACATTATTATTCGTTATAAAATATACCATTAAAATTATTTAAAGCACAATACAACCACTGGTTATTATTTAATTTAGGTGCTAGAATAATATATATAAGAAATAGATTATTCAAAATATTACGGATATTTGTAATACCACATATCGATATAAACTAACTCGATACAGTTGCGACGCGATATATGTATAATTATAACACCAATTTGGGCATCTCTATATCTCATTGCCTACGCATAATGAGAGCGGCTTGCGATATGGAGATAGGTAAAGGTGTAGGCGGCTACTTGGTTACTTTCGTTCGTGACGTGGCATTTTCTTTGTTGTATAATTGTTGTAGGTATCATTGTGTTAAATATATAATTATTTTTTTGTTTCTCTTTTGTCTTAATTTACACCAAAGTAAAATGGCGGGTGTTCATTTTCCGTCTTTAGAAAATATATCTCTACAACTGTCCTAATTGGTTCCGGAGCTAGAAGCTAGAAGATTTACTCAATATTTCTCTGTTCTATATAGCATTGAAATAAAACAATTAAATGGATAAATTTAGAGACGTGTGATTTGTGTACCTAATTATGTATTGTTGCACATCAATAATCTATTTTTCATTGAAAAAAAATATTCAGTGTCGTACAGGATTTTTTAGCAGAACATACTGAAAACTATATGATAATAAAAAGGCTCGTTAATCTATTCTTTAAGTATTAATTGTGTGCCCAACAGCCTCTTTTTCCCGTGGGAAAACAGCAAACATAATCTATAAAGGAAACAACAATTAACATAATAATTAAAGTAAAATCGACTATAGTGGTCGCTGCAGTGGGCGGCATGTATATTAATGGCATATAATCACTTTGAATTTGCTTAAAACTATATCATGTTATATTTGACATCGATTTACTTATCAGTTTATAAATAACATTAACATAACATTCTGCCCGGTAAGGTTAAGAACGTACCGAGCGATTTTCAAATGCATCCAACGTTAAGTTAATTCAACTATTTAATTTCATATTAACTGGACAACATATATTTGCGGTTAAATATTCGCCGCCAAAGCATCCGAAGATTTTACAGGTTTGCATTGAATATTCAGCGTTTATATTGATTGCAGGCATGTTATGGAGCTCCGTAACCGTAAGCGAAACTATAGGATATCTTAAATAAAATTTTATCCGTAACCATAACCGGATCCGGTATAATTATTATCCGATATAAATTCCAATTATTTCGAAAAGGGGCGAGTGAAAGTTAATAGTGTTTAACTTTTATAATATCTCCAAAATCTTATATCCGTAAGTGAAAATATCCGAAACCAACGGATAATCCGACATAATGTCATATCCCTAACCGTATCCGAAACCGGTATAATATTATACATACATATATTCCTATCCACATCCAGATCTTAAATTTCATATCCATAACATCCCCGCCAATCAATTTGATAGTAAGAACACGACAGAGTAACGTTACATAGTATTCTATGAGAGCCGCCAAAGTCGCCCGCCAGTGCGGTGGGAGCCGCGAATGACGCACGTTGCGGGCAAAAACCGCCGTGTAAAATTTATAGTTGCCGTTTTTTATATTTCTACGTGTTTCGGTTCCGCTACCGTGGTAGGTGTGGTTGGTTACAATACCTCCTATGTTTGCGAAGCGTTAAGTTGTAGTACCTTTGAAGGCCTCCATCCTGATCTTCAGGAATTGGAAATTATTCAAGTTAAAGAAAATTGGAAATTATTTGGTACTAAATCAGTTCTATTGCTACATGAAAAGAAAAATAACCTTTTTTTGTAAATTCTTCCCAGCATTTGCTTATGCTGTAAATAAAAACACTCCAAATCCTGATTTGTAGTTTCTGATTTGGAGTACTCGACTTCATTTAACTCGCCGTAGCACAGAAACGGAAAAAATAATCAGCAGATTTATGATTGAAAAGCCTGGATATAGTCTCCATAAGCATTTGCAAAGTAATTCATCACAGTATGAATGAATCGCGAAATCAGGCTTTATGCAGATACGTAGTAAGTAGCGATGTGTCGGATATCCGTATCGGTATCCGAAAAAGAAAATAGACCCGTTTTTGTATTCGTATCCGTGACTTTTTTGGTGAATGTTATACGGATATTTTACCTTATTAACTTTTAATATATATGTAGACGACACATACATATGTAGATGACTACCCAGGGCTTTTTATATTCGCTACCAAACTCTTACAGTATGAGTTACAGTTACATTTAGTAACACTATGAATAGCACCTTTAATTCTGGTCAAACATCGAAGACGAAAGGAAACAAGTGGCGACAACCACTTGGTCACACGCACAGTCATGGATTAAGTAAAAAAAGTAAGATTCGCATCCACGGATCTTGACACTAAATATGCGTATTCGGATACATATCCGTAGATATATTATACTTTATTAACGACCAGCACATCACTAGTAGTAATACAATACTCATATGAAAAAGCGTAGCATTATGAATACAGACCACTTCATTTCTGAAGCACCATTTCCAACGGGTCATATGTGATCGTAATATGAAAAGCCTAGTTTGAAAACGTACTTTAAAAAGCTTTTCATTCCGCTTTTCCGTCCTGAATGCAATGCGTTTATTTTCGTCTACGAATAAAGTATGGTTATGAAAAATTCTTACACCGGCGAAAGTACCTATTTCAGCTTGCACTATACGGTACTGAAGTAATAATTATTTTTTATAATAGATGTATTAAAACTGTAGGGTAAAAATACACACACTTTGCACGTATTTTAATATTTCTACACTATATTAAAAACTGTTTAGTGTTTAACGAGTAAACCAAGTATTTAAATAAATAAATAAATAAGCACGAAAGGCGAGCCCCTTTTTTCTTTGATAATATATTAAACTTTATATTATAGGTATGTAGTTTTCTATTTACTTTATATTGTATACATTATGTTTACTACATTTACTTGTAATATTGAAATAAATACTTTGCTATCACACAGAAATAAAAGAAAAGATAAATGAAAATGTCGCGGGCCGCAACAAAGAGGCTTGCGAGCCGTGGTTTGCACACCGCTGGTTGACTAGCACAGAATCTATTCAACGAGCTTATACAGACAGTGGAAGATAATAATTTCCTTATATCGCCACAACGACACATCAGATGCCCCCGCGTCGCAACAAAAGGACCTTTAAGCCACGGCACGATTCGGTCCGTTTACTCGCGACATATAAATTATTCAAAGGCATGTAAACACACACCATATAAGCGCATGACCTGCATCGTGACACTTTATCTATTCTGAGTCCCAAACAAGTGTTTATAATGAAGACATTAAAATTCTTGGCCTTTTCAAGATGCTAGAAACACTGTTAGCAGCTCTTGCTATGCTATATGTGTGCGTATTATAAATATTCAATAGATTTATGGGGGCTTTCTCGACGCCAGATGGTCTGCCGGGCTGACCTTACGCGGTTATGCAATGTCGCTCCGCGGTCGTCCACCGAAATCTTATTAAATATAGATCTTATCTGGATAACGTTTACGTCTCGTTAACATTTCGTTACCGATTTTGTTAAAACGTTTCATGTTTGTCATGGTGAAAGCACAAAGTCTAGTACCGCGACAAGTGCTTGCAAAATTGTGAACAAGTCAAATACAGTTTACATAAAGAGTTTTTAATATTTTCACAATGTTAAGTCAAGCTTTGTTAATTTCTAAACCGCTTTCTTTTATGATTTAAAAATTTGTATGATCCCTTTATTCAATACTAGTTGACCCGGCAAACGTTGTTCTGCCATATAAAGTATTAATATCTCTTATAGATTACCCAGGCCGCTATAGTTCCACATCTGGTATCCCGATCTTCAAAATAAATTATAGCCTATATGTTGCCGAGGACTGATAGCTATATAACAAAACCAGTTTCATCAAAATCCGTCCAGTAGTTTTTACGTGAAAGCCGCACAACAGACAGACAGACAAAAAATTTTAATTTTTTTTTTTTGGCTTGTGTTACTTGTATGAAGACCCCTAGGAGTATTTTTTTTTATTTTTATTCAATGTACAGAATTGAACTCGTCTACAGTTTTATTATATGTATAGATGTCGAGATCATTACCCCGGATTGCAGTAGTAAAACTTCCTGTTATATTTAGTTAATAAGGCTTGTTAAAAAATAATATGAAACGTATTATTTTTACATTTAATACCTATGATATATTTAAAACCGTATTGAAAGTGTGCATGTGCACCCTATTAGTTTTTAATACGAAGAATTCATAGCAAGAAATTCTCGTCAGGGATCAGATACCCTCGTTAGTCAGAGCAAACAAATAATTAAAGCAATCGCCACAAGCACCATTCAATCAGTGGGTTATAGCGAACGGTGAGAAAAAATCAAAACGTTGCATAATAAAAAGTTTTCAATCAAGCGGCCCGTTGATTGGCACCAATCAGTTGCTGAACAAAAAATAACATTAGCTGGCAATTGATGGCCGCCAGACAAATCCACATCGTCTAATGTGAGAACGATGTTTATTCTTTTTACGTGTATAAATAAAGATTCACTCGGCGCCGTGTTGTGTCGTCTACGGAGATGTGAAATGGCGGATTCCGAGATTTCGCACGCAATAAAAAATATTGCGTCCGCACGTTGGCACCGGCGGGATTTCGATAAAGCTTTATAACATATTGTGTTGATCGTTCCAGAGTACGTCATTATGTTTTTTCTGTTTTAATTTGGGAGTACACGTCTCCTGGATCATGATGCAGCAATTTGTTCGGGTTGAAATTCTGGAATTACATGTTGTGAACGACGTGTATTGTGGCTTGATTATTGAAAAGCGTAGGTATTGTATTTTAATATAATTGTATGATTGTTATCGAAAAAGGTTTTTTAAACTCATTTATAAATTCCTTAAAGGTCAGATGTGACTACTAAGAAAAACTGCCTATAAGCTTCAGGCTATCAAGATATAAGGAAAATTCTGAACAATAAACCGAATAAAGCCTGTTCGGCCTACCGGCTTCGCACGCGGTATTGCACATGTTTTTTGTATTACATTCATTTTTGTATTATATTTTATATATGTTCTAATTCGAGTTTATTTAATTAATTTTCTTGATAAAAGCTTCTGTACTCCTGACAACATGTGTACATAATTTCATGATGTTCAGTTTGAGTTAAAGGGTGAAAGCGTATAAAAACAAACTCAACATCGCATTTATATTACTAGTGTAAATTCGTTTGCCCCTAGGATTGCCACAGGAGTACATAAGAAACGCGTATCAATCAGAAAATACCAAAGCGGCGCGGTCAAGAATAGTTTCGCGTAACCGTTGCGTAAATTATACGTCGAGGAGCCCTCATTCGCAGTCCGACTGCTATTTTCATATTGACAACCGACAATACGTTCGCGCGTTCTAGACCGTGGCGTGAATCAACGTCCGGTAGATATTTGCTTTGGAGTAGCGCCAAACCTCGGAAACAAGTGAGAAAAACGCGGCGGCCTTGAAGCGGTTTAGGTTCTGATTGACGGGTCTCCCTTGCCACGTACGTCCCGTACGTGCTAATAAATTTGCACACCCACTAGCTCGAGGGTATTCTTGGGTGTTGGATGCTTTATGAGACTCGGCCCTTTGAAGTCTTGTTGAGAGTAGAATGTGTTTTTTTAAGTTCATAGTTTAATTTGGGTGTCAGGTCGTAGAACTCGTGTCGTTCGACCGGGAAGGTACTATTGGCACCCATGAGGGTGGCAATAGTACCAGGCATAGGATAATGATATCCTCCATGTAGGAATATTTGCGTTTCTCTTTGATGAGGCGTGGTTGCCGGCTACACTTACGAACGAGGTGAACATCGTAGTCCTCAGGGGTAGCAACGCATCTGTGATCAAACTTAGAAATGATTTCATCGTACTTGAGGTTGATTGAGGCGACAGTGACCACTTATCGTCAGGTGGAATATAAGCTCGTTTGCTACCTTAATTCGGTAAAAAAGGTAACATGTGAAAACTATCTGTCTCATTCAAAGTCGTGTTATGATCTGTAGAAACATTTAATATCACATACTCCGTACTATGTAGGTGCCTCAAAGGACAATATTATTAATTGTAATATTATATTATGTTAGTCCAACCATAGGGATCTGCGATCTGAACTTCTAAAATGGCAAACACGTCAACTATATCTTAAGAAACATTAACTTTATCTTCAGCTTTCATCACATTAACTTTTGACCTTAATCATTTGCGAACGCCGCCAATGAAAATTCCATTTACGACTCCGTGACTCCGTGTAGTTTTTCAGCTATTAATCAACTCGAACTCGTTTAATTAAACACAACGACATGAAAACGACTGTAGACGAAAAAAAGCTAATGAATCGAGCTGTCACTTGCAAATGTTCCTGTATGGAGAACTAAGTGGTTCTAACGATGTAGGGGGTAATGACCCATGGTCGTGATCCATTTTATCTGATAATCATTGGACGAGCCGAATGAATGACGTAATCGATCCTTTGTTGTCCAATTTCTGATCGACATTGTTAGCTTGATGTTCGCGTCACTTATAGATTGGGATAATTAAATAGGATTCAATCTTCGCAGTAAGTCTGCACAAAAAAATGTAACAAGAAATGAAAAATAAATACTGTATTAAAACGGTTGATATGATTGTGACAGGATCTTAACGAGAAGACAGAAAACGAAAAGATGTAGCCTACTTTTTCCTCAGTAAATATGTGCATTGTCTGAAAATCAAGTGAATAAAACATGACATAATTCAACCTTTTTATCCCGTGCAAGCGCGTAATAATGCGTGATAGCTTAACATAAATCATAAAGTAGTACCATAAAAGTCAATATTATATTACAGTAACCGAAATTTGAGTAGCAACAGCCGCGAACTTCGCACGCAGTGTGGCCCGGTACGTATCAAGTTGTTATAAAGTCCGAATCGAAAGTAATTTAACGTCGATAAAGATCTTAACTGACCGTTCTAAGGTCAGTACTCACCGAACGAATGTTTTATGCACGAGTTGGTAGGTAGGTAGGTGAATTTTACATGCGGTGACATTGACCGCAGAAAGTTCGCCTTGCGTCACACCACATGAGGCCGGTTTGCGTAACCCGGTCTCACGACTACACCATTTATTACTATTTTTATGAGTCGCGTCATGCGTAATCCCGATTCGTAAAATCGTCCGATTGTACACGACCGATGCATTGAAGATAGCGCTTTGTACTACTTTGTACGTTTTGTATAGAAATCGTGAAACCGCAAGATAAATGGTTATTTAGATGGTGATGTAGATTAATGTTGCTGGTAAACCGCTAATCTATCACTTAGCGCTAATTCGCTAATTGATGATTTGCATTTTGTGTTCATTTACTTGCGGTGTAACTACGTGTTCTTTTAGTGCTGTATGTTAAAGATAAATTAATATAATCTAGTAAGTATCTGTTAAATAAATAAAGATTGCATGTTAATATTAAGATTTTAAGAAATAATGCAATATTTTCTGCTATTACATATCTATAAACTACACCTTTCAAAACTTTAAGTCATACACTTAAGTCACGATATTCCCTTATACAATTAATGATTAATGTAATAGTGGTAATTAACTCTTTATACACACATCCATCGCAAACACTAAGCTATACGCTAAGCAAATAGGCAAATATACGCTTAGCAAGGACTAAGGCTAAAACTAAAACAATGAAAATTAAATATTCGTTACAATCCCGCGCTTTGCATAACTTCTGCGTTCCCATGAATCATCCGCGTAGATGAGATATGGCGGCCATTCATCGTTTCTACAATCTACATCTCGGTTCACTCCGCATGCTTTATTTGCTCGCCAATTTTACTCGCACTTGTAACAACGGACCAATGTATTTTGATCACGTTATTTCTAAACGTACCTACTTGTACTTGTGGATGCGTTTTGAGATAGTTGAGACCGAGTTAGTCCAAAGAGTGCTGGATTTCCTCGGTCGGTTAAACGGACGTTTTAGAGGTGGAATTGGATACATTTGGGATTGCAACACAATCTGCACTAATAGCATAAGAGAAAAATAGAAATTTGAATGCTCTTATAAAATGGTAATAGATCACAAAGTCAACAGTAATTAACACACAAATTTCCCTTAAAATCTCCCAGACAGGGCGATAATCTCATCTAAGTTCATATACAGCGTTCCCTCCCTTGACGACCGAGACCGAGAAAGCCAGCATTGCAACCGAAATACAGATAATAGGTATAAGGAGGATTTTGAGGGAATTAGCGGTTCCTCCCTCGAATCATTCGAATTCTACCGCCTCCTTAACACACGAGGGTTAAGTCGCGAAGGGTGCTCATAAATAATAATACTAATGTTTACAAAGCTCATAAATTTACTGCGTAGATGAGATATGGTGGTCATTCATCGTGTCTGCAATCGTGTTTTATTTGCTGGCCAATTTTAAACACTTGTACTAGCGAATCAGCATATAATTCCATCATGTCTAAATATACAGGTGTTCAAATCGATTGAAACCTAATGTATGAAAGAAAGAACTGCTTAATCACGGCTTATGCAGTCATCCATCCATTAGTCTGGACTGTGGACAACTTCTGTGGGCGCCGCTGGACGTAGACCTCCTCTATAACCATATGGTATATGAAGTAGATAGGTACATTGTGTAGGTAGACAGGTGAATAACAATGTATTTTATATAATCATATTTTTCCACCCGTTTAATGGACTGTCAATCTTTATTATTTATTGCATATGTTACGCATTATTCAATGTGAAAATAAACAGAAAAAAATATTCAAAACCGCTTTTTAATTTTAGTAGCGTTCATGGCCTATTACGTTTGCAAATCAGACAGTTGGTAAATTTTAACTTTAATACAGTTTATTTGTAACGCTTGTATGTAATTGTTACGTTTAGTAATGTTTCGTTCAAGTTGGAATATATTAAACTGAAATAACGAGATACCTATACAAATGGTGTTTTCGTGTTCGGTCGGGCCCATAATTATGCGGACCTTTAGAAATGTAAGTACATAATTATCTAACTACCTACTTATGTGCAATATAATTTATTGCTTACGAGGCTCTTTGCGCATATTCGCTCGCTTTCGTTAGTTTTCTTTTACAAAATCTACATATGAAATTAGCCATGAAAAATATATAGAACCGAATATATATCTTCTCCGTAAAGGGGTTGAAGAATAGACAACACCCTTAATTTGATGATTGCATAGTATAGATTAAATAAGCGCTTTTTTTTAAATGCATTTAGATATCCTCATATTAGATCTAAGTTTGTTGTGTGATCTTGACCCTGAATTCGCAGCAAATAAGATAGGTATGTTTTAAGTGAGGCTTGGTTCCAACAGTAGACTTCTACGAATTTCTAAATAGATATCTAAATAATATTCAGAGTAGAGAGCGGAGTATAAATTTAAAGTACGGCAATAATTATGAAACAATATGTAAACAAACCATTCAGTTCTATTTATTCATATAGATAAACAGTAAATATTTGGTCCCACTAAACGCCGCTTAGCAATCACACGCATTGCATAAGAACCTACATAGTGCATATTAATAAAATAGTTGCATAAGCCCGGAACTTATTAGTCAACGACTAAACGGTCCAGCGGCCAGACGACTAAGCTGTTTCCCTGTCAAACTTTATCATGACTACAAAGGCTGGGCTTTATCTAGATTGCGATCTGATGTATGTGTTGCGAAAATGTGGGCTCGTTCCGTTGGCGATGGATGCAGTTTGGTGGTTGTATTGTTTTTAGATATAAAGGGTTTAATAAGATTTAGCTGTGAGAGTCTTGAGTGCCGAATAAATTGTATATTTGATGTTGACTTACTTCACTTCATCCTAAGATGATTTTTTATATAGTATAGAAGATGCAGTTGTGTCTTAACACCGCCTAATGTTAAGTAATCGTCCTTTGCGGATGATTGGCATCTACTGCAAATACGATCGAAGTACTACAAGGTAAATTAACTTATCTATACATCAGGACTAATTTTTGCAACTTCGCATGACTGTCAATAGTTCTAGTTTATTATGAAAAAGGATATATGATTAAGAATAACACAAAAAAGATATTAGTATTCGATAAAAGTATACTACACAAACATTGCATATATGTTTAACTTAGTTCGTCTTGAAAGATAGATTGCTTTTGAGACCCGATACGTGATGGCGCTGTCAAGATATTTTAAAGGCAGGACGACGTCGACCTGGCCTACTAGCATTGTTATATATTACAAGTGTTTCGTCTTATTAATACCCCCTCTATATACATAATTGAACTGTTCATGTAGCTACATCATCTATATTAACAATATCGGAGCAACGACGTCATTACTTACGTCAAAAAGCTTACAATTTATAACACACGTGTAAACTACCGAAAAACGGTATTAAAATTGTTGTTGTTAACATTAACATTACGCATGAAAATTATTATCGTACGAACACATCTCACAATCAATCATCGGCAATTTCTGAATCACGAGTCGGTGCTCGCTGAGAATGCTGAAAATTTTCTCGACTCACGTCATGGGCTCTACGGCGCTGTAAGGGTGTGGTCAGACTGCGACACAGGCGGGTTTAACATTATATTACTTCTACATTTACTGCCACTTATATTTCTAGTCATAAATTCACTAGAATTCCCTGGTTAATAAGTACCATAAACACATGTTAAGTACATAAATACGCAGTCCAAGAACAGGAATTCAAATGTAGATTTTTAGGCTTCCGTGTTAGGCCGATACTGCGACCGAATTTTATTTATTACAAATAAGGATGTATTACAAATAAGGACTAATGTATAAGAATATTTACTTTATGTAGACAATATTACCTGCAGTTTTCATAAGTCAGTAACTCCGAGTAAACGCATATGAATACATTATTCCGTATACGATACGAGTTTAACAACTATTAAATATACGTTTTACTAATTTATACAATATTTTATAATTTATGTCATGAAATGTGTAGCACTGTACTGCAAATCGAATACACCAAAAATTATTCGATTTGCTTGATATTTAAGAATATTTAGCTTATAAATACATTTAGTCAGTCGCAGACTTCATTTACCACGATAATATTCTCTTTTGCAGCTGAACATGTGTCGATCGTAATATGTAGAAGTAATGTTAATTTACCTTTATAAGCGTGTCATTATTTCTTTTCGCGTAGTAACGCCTAAAACAAGGTTTTATTTTTATATATGCCAGTTATTTTTATAAAAAATAGATTTATATGGATATTAAAAGAAAGGATTCGCTAGGAAAAATAAGAAAAAAAATACATGTCATATATCCAAAATAGCGAGCTCCCAAAAATGGTGGACTATGGTTTTATACACTCCCAATTAATATATAACGCGATTTAATATTAAAAAATCAATTAATTATTTTTTAAAATATAAATTATGTATTTGCTATATTTGACAAATGAAAATTCAATCGTATGTACGCAACTTTAGTTCGCACGATAAATCTCTTGCCGGACGTCATTGCTGTAACATTCTGCGACTGAATGCACGTTTTGTCGTAAATGTGGTGTCTTTTTTAATGTTTCAATAAAAAATCAAATCAAAATTATTTTATTCAAAGTGGATTCATAAGAGAATTCTTTTTGAAAGTCAAAAAGCTACCACCGTTTCCAAGGTGAATCGCTATGGAGAAGAAACGGCGAAACAAACTCCATAACACACATCTTTTAAATTTTCTTTTTGTAAGATTTTAGTACTTTGAATTAGTCTAATTGATGTCATTTTCTTTCTTTAAAAGTAAATGGTTATAGTTCGACCGGAGCAAACATCTTAGTCCTTTATATTAGCAACGCATCTGTGCTCAACCTTAGGTACGATTCAATCGCACTTAGAAATGTTTACTTTTGTCCATGGGCGGCAGTGATCACTTACCATCAGTTGTGATGCATGCTCCTTTGCTGCCTTAATACTATACAAAAATCGCATATCAAAAACGCCTCAAGCATACACCAAGAAACACGCTGAAGATTTCAGCATACTGTTACAAACGAAACTGGGCCGGCAATAAATAGTTCCCGGGAACTAAACAAAGCGATTGCGTAAAGGGGAAAGTGACGTACCAAACATTATCCCACTAACAAACCGACACCTGTGTTCCTATGACACGGACTATTTCGACAGACGCGGTTAAAACTACACGCCTATATTGATTTTGTTCGAAGTAGTTATTTAAATGTCATTAAGGGATCTTGATCACGATGCCAACTAAAAGCGCGTAGCAATTATTGTCTAATGGTAAGAAGTTCATCAGGCCTAAAGAATGTAGGCAATATAATTTCCTTTCTAATGATGTAATAAATACCTTATTCCAATAAGTGTAAAGGGAAGGTTACCGAAATATGATTACGATGGAATTGGACGCGTGTTATCCCGATATACTTTCGTTCCTACTCCCGGATTTATTTCAGAAAATTTTATCTATTAATCAATCTAAATAATCAGGTATATGATAAAAGTTCTAAATGTAATATTGATCGAGCGGAAAACTATAATTCCAGATTGAGTCTCATTCCAAAAGCGCGTTTTGTTATTCGTGAGATTTTCATTTGTGTTTGTTTTTAAAAAGTGTGCAGCGTTAATCGTTCGAATAGAAAAATATAGAATATAGAATAATCGTTCTAACAATACATAATCTCCGAATTAAACCACAAATCTCCACATAACCATCATAGAAAAGAAAATATGACGATTGCGCAATCGCATTCGTAGATAGAAAGTGACGCGGATTATCCCGCGAGCGGTCCCACAGCGACACCTGTGTCCCTATTGCTGTTGCGTTTCGTTTCAACAGAGCTTTTCGAAATTGTAACTTGAGTTGCGAGAGCTATAAAGCAATCCGATTGTTTCGCACGACAGAGACGAAGAAGATTAGTGTCGTTCATGCAAAGCTTGGGGAGTTTCATAGCGCAATGTGTTTTGTAAAACGTGGTGGTAATACTCGAGTTCTATGAAACATTTGTCCCAAAGGCTACTGTTAATTCTATTCAGCGTGATCGCAATGTCATCAATTAAACAAAAAAATACTTCAAATATAATCTTGCCCTGCTTGCCGGGACTATTTTTAGAATGTACCTACGGCAACCGCTATTACAATGGGTGTACCTTATATTACAATATATATGGTGTACAACACCGTACATATATATTCAAAACAACCGTTGAAATGGATTCGGAATTGGTAAAGATCTCGTAATTCATAACATACACAAAAATATAAATCGGATTATATTATAAACCACCTTAGTTGAAGTGAGTTCAAATACATAATTTCAACGTTTTAAAAATAGCTTAAAACGTATCACAATCAAATCTACAAAAATATATACAACCTACGCAACAATAACTGGAAAAAAAATACGTAAAATCCTCTATCATTCGTAAGTGTTACGCAAGTTTTTGAATATGTGTTACTTTATACATCTTGTAGGCTTAAACATACATCTATCGCCTTAAGCCGCTGAGTACATCGTAATTCAGAGCTTAGAAAGCACAACTCTTAACTCTACGTATCAGGGCTTGTAAATAACGGTGTCAACCCATTATCCGTCCTTACTCTATATTGTGATGCATTTACTATGTAAGGAGAAATGTTGCAGCTGATGAATCTATCTTTACTAATAATATGAAGCTGAAGAGTTTGTTTGTTTTTGTTTGTTTGAACGCGCTAATCTCAGGATCTACTGGTTCGAATTGAAAAATTCTTTTTGTGTTGAATAGTCCATTTATTGAGGAAGGCTATTGAACATAACGGTGAAAAGGAGCGAAGTATCAACGAAAAATTTTGCAAAAACGGGAGAAAATGATATCTTTTATGGCAGAATGACGTTTACCAGGATAGCTAGTCTTAATATATAAATACCACGTGTCACCCCTTGTTGTCACGTTTACCGCTGATTTTATTGAATGGATGTTAATGAAAATTTCCATTTTTTTTAACGAGCAAGTTAAAGATAAACACAACACAAATTTGGTCCAACGTGATAGATAGATAAGACTCTTGGACCGGACAGATGCCTCATAAGACAGAACTCATAATCGAATAGCGATTACTACCTAACCTTAATAAAACTAACCTTAATAAATAATTTTGAACGGACAAATAATTTGGCAATAAAAAAATGCGAGAAGGATCTTCCGCTGAGGAAACCGAAACTACTCCATCATATCCCATAAAAAAACAACTAACCGTAGGTAGTTGTCGTCATCTCCATGTACATTGAGCAAGTACAGGGTAACGACCTCGGTCATTAGAGTTATCATTGGACAATAGCTAAGATCGCTCATTTGTCATGCGAGGCCAACCCTGCCTAGCTGTCGCCGCACTATTTAACAATTGCTATATTTTTTTTGCTGTTTTATTTTTTAAAAAGAGTTGTTGTATGTATCAAAGTGCGCTTATGTGTAGTGCTTTTTTGGTATTATTATAACGTTATCAAAATACAGTTGTGTATTGTTCATATACATTTTTTTAAATCCCGAAGACCACCTCACGTCATCGACGTTATAAACATAGCGAATTTTTCATTTTTTCTGTGGTAGAAGACAGCCCAAGTAGCGTGTAGATAGTAATTATAGATTGATGATGTGTGTTTGCAAATGAAACATGATGTCAAATAAAAAAACAATACTTTATTCCTGTCCACACATAAGTGTGGACACATTTTTTTCAGGTGTGGAGGAGTACATAAGTACTCCT
This sequence comes from Polygonus leo, assembly GCA_018250455.1. Taxonomy (NCBI): domain Eukaryota; kingdom Metazoa; phylum Arthropoda; class Insecta; order Lepidoptera; family Hesperiidae; genus Polygonus; species Polygonus leo. Next base: position 3,887 of record DWNR01000344.1, on the reverse strand, counting down.
CCACACCTGAAAAAATTGTGTACAAAAGTTGTGACCCTGAAAATATGCGATCTCTACTTATTACATGTTAATTATCTCATTTTCGCTCCATAATGTATGCATATTAAGCGTGGCCTAACAACGTCTGATGTACGAACAGAACTCTGTTTAATATCTGTGTGTGATTAATACCAAAGTAATATTCATTAGTTTCGCTCGATTCGCGCACACTCGCCTTTCATCAGACGTGTATGTATGTATGTATGTATGTTTGTGTGTTTATCATGTGTGATCTACTGAATGGTAGTGTGTGGTGTTACGACATGCTTATGCCGGCCAACGCGAAGCGTTTGTTGGGAACAAGTTAGAGGTTACGGCGACTTTTTTTATTTTTATTTTAGAAAACCTTTTTATATTCATGTACTAGAGATTTTGCATGTATTTCCATGGGCTGCAGTGACTCCTTACCATCAGGACTTCAAGCTCGTTTGCTATCATTACCTTGGTCAAAGATAGTATCGTAACATCATGCTCTTGTCATGTCTCATAAGACGTGTTATGTAAATATTGATGAAGTGAATATTATGTTTACTTTCAGGTATACTTGTTTTCTCATGAACCTTTCCATTTTCATCCTATTGAAGGAAGTGCGTCTTTAATTTAAGAATACAGTACTTAGAAATATTGTACGTAATTTAAATGCATTAGACGTTACAGATATATATGCATATTTATTCTTTCATTATTATCCCAATGTTTCCAACAGAAGCATCTTAACCGTCTTCGACTCCTGTCACTTGCGCCGCATACAAATGGATCAAGAGGAGCTCCTAAGTGGATAATGTCAATTGGCGGGAGCTATTCCGCATTCCATCTCGTGCTGGGCTATTCGACATTAATGTAGCAGCATTAATTCATTAGACCAACCCACTGTGAGAACGTGCGGAGATAGCGAGACACACTCTTCTCCTTATAACATATAATAAGTGGTAATCTTCTCTTGAGGACTTGATATATTTTTACTGGAAGTTTCATGATCCAATGCATGGATGCAGAAAACATTTTAAAAACTATTTATAGTTTATTATTTCAGTGCAAGAATCAGATATTTAAATGATGAAGAATTTTAGCGTCACGCTTATTTAACAATAATGTTACCAATATTACGTGACAAACAACATGATCTAATAATAGAATGAAATAAATTATGGCATAATATACATAATACATAATATATAATATTACTTTGTTGGTATATTAAGACCGATAAACAAAAAAGAGATAAACGAAAACAGCTAACAAATCTCCATAATGTAGCGGTTGAACCCACAAGGCTAATATCTCACGGCGCTGTTAATAACTGCTGATATCTGTGCAACTTTGAAAATGTATGTCAAAACTAGTGGTCAAATAGACAGTCGAGCAGCTGTCGCGTATGGGCGCGGTAAAAGCGCCCAGTGTGTTTAAAGCCTTACGTTGAAATCTTACGTAGCGAATTTTAGCCGCGACTGCGCGTAGTTTTCATGCGGTAACAGGCATAGAATGTGAAAGATAAAGGTGGTAAATGTTTTCCTCGCAGATATCACGTGCGAGCGCAGTCAAAGTACGAAAAAAAAAATGATATCGATAAATCAATATCTTAGTACAGCGACGCAATAAGAATAATAATAATTACCATCTCCCTGTTTAGTGAGTGGTTACGCGCCGTGTGTTGTTAGCCTAACCGTTTCCAAGAAACGCAAGCGTTACTATCTTAGAGCCGGGAGACTCGGGGCGTGATGATTGGACAAGTGGGTGGCAAGTTCCCGCAAATATTTGCGTAATGAGCACTTTGCACTGAAAGATTATGACATATGGTGGACGTGACAAATCGTTTTCGAGTTTCAAATTAGATTTCCAAGGTACAGGGACACGGTATATTAATATAACATTTGAAATTTGCCACGTTCTCTGTTTAAATTAATTTTAGTTGGGGAAAATTCGTATAAAAGTAGCAAACGAGCGTTCAGTCCGGCTGATGGTAAGTGGGCACTGCTGCACATATAAATTAGTAATCATTCTCAAATACGATTGAAACTTTCCTTAGTGAACACCGGTGCATTGCTACTCCTGAGGACTAAGAAATTTGCCTCGTGTGTAAATATAGCTGGTAACCACGCCTATCCCAATCGAAACGTAATAATTGCTTCAATCAGGGCTATAAGTGTTATTGTTGATATTCTAAAGTGGTAAAATAATCCTAATTATCTCGTAAATCATTGGTTTGCCTCCCCTTAATGTACATATAATCTGTGAGGTGTAAATAGTTCGACTTTTAGCTAATGTCTCCCAATTTGTTTTGGGTGGAAGTCGTGACCCGCCGCGCCGCTCGCGACACTTCGTTGTTCGTTCATTACCTAACAATATTTTGCGAACGAATTCATGTCTCGGCCTATTAGGACAACTCGAGCTACGAGAGACCTCCTAATCTTGCGATAAACGACCGTATTATTTAAACCACCGTATAATTTAAATCGATCAATGATACAATGTATCGTAGGTATGTTACTAACGCTTAAAAATTCAAGATTAAAACGCGTCCGATTCGGACTAAAACTTACACGATCGCTCAATATAAGAAGTTGTAAAAAGAGCAAAAAATATTTTCCTTAGAAATGTGATAAGGATAGATTCATAATGAGACACATTTGCGCCACAAGTTCGGCACACAATACAACCGTAATTTAGTACCAATAGAGGTTATATGTATATTGCGTACAATATCATTGCGGCCGGCACAACAATTTGTCGGAGCGTGCGGATGCATTGTGCATGTAGAATGGCAGTTTCAGTCAGTTGACTCGTGTCGATAGTAATGGTGGCGATAAGTGTGTTAGTAATGCCTTGCGACGATTTGTCGCGTCTTACGATTTGTTTATATATCATCTATATGTATATTTAAGTAGTTTCTGTCTGTGTCTTCCCACGGACACTGTACCTAATGCAGGTACACAATTTTGTCGTTTACTTCGAGTTTATAATATTTTTACCACCTTTCTCTAACAAAATTTTCTGTACCCTACTTTCTGTGTTGTACCTCTGAACATTTGTGTACGCAATGTCGTGATAGTAGGTTGAATAGGTGAGGCGTGGAAGCGTCCTTATTGGTTTTTTATAACATTAGATAGAAAGTCTTTAATTTTCATTTTTAATTTCAAACTTTACCAATGTGAGTAAACGAGAAGAGAGAGTGTGTTTTAGTTGAAACATAACATGACATAATGTTGAATGTAATGGAACATTTCAAAGAATTGGAGAGAAATATGCTTTTACAATGAGCTAAAGCTCTAAAGACTGATTAATGAACAGATGCGCAATTTCTTAAACAACCAACCTAACTGATACGCCTGACAGTCCATTCACAATATCAACGTCGGACTGACTGACCTAGTTTTTGTAAATAATTAAAATCCCGTTCTACTACAGTTTAAAGGTCTCGGAAAACATCAAAATCCGCTTAAGAACTCTGTGGCTAAGTGAGTTTCCTTGTACAACATCGAATGAGTTTGTACTTTGTGTTGCGATTCTAACTGCTATCTGTTGCATTGCGTGTAACATTGGTGTGCTACTTAGAAGTGGTGTTGCCGTCCGCTTTGATGGCGGATTGTGTAGGAAAGCGGCAGATCGATTGTGCTGTTCTTGTAGAAAATCGCTATTCGAATGAAATTTGAAACAGGTTAGACATGAGTATTCAATCCACGTACGTTTAGATTATTTAGACATCAAAATATCTTCCTAATAAATATTCTTGATTTTTTTTCAGTCAGTCTTTCAGCAATAAAATGCTATTGTTTGGTTTCATAGTTACTTGTATGGGCGCCGGCAAAGAGTACGTGTCGAGGATAATTCTTCCTCTTGGCTCTCCACTA
>DWNR01000343.1:0-20955 GCA_018250455.1 Polygonus leo | reverse complement strand
ACTTAAACAACTTAGTAGCACTGTAAGTACATTAGTACATTAGTTAGTACATTTAATTGGCCTCCCCTTCCATAATGTCTGCGGTACCACGCTAATGAGTCTGTAATTACATTACATTACACTTGATTGCAGTGCAGATCGGCTGATTCGATTTTTCTAAAGTTTATCCAAAAATATTCGGTTTAGACCGAATTAAGTTTTTTAATAAAGTAAAGCGGAGCAGATAGGAAGAGTCGCCCGGAAAATCGGAAAATTTAGTGGTAATATTTTTTCTCGTCACATGTATAACATCTACATAGTAGTTAACAGTAAGTGCATGAAACTACATTTACATTTTATGTACATAACTAGTTCTACCTGTGGCTCCGCATGCAATTTCGACCTTTACTACTACTTTTCTAGTTTAGTACAGCTTACTTTTTTAGCTTAGTAGCAGCAATAAGTTAGTTGTTAATAATCCGAAGACTTACGTTCTTATGTTTCGTTTAAGAAAAACATTAAAAAGAAAACCTAAACACGCTTAAGAGATTATTGAAAAAGATCTTAAAGAGGACAAATGACATCACGTACATTCGCACTCGGTTAGCACTGAGACATGGTTACACCATTCCCGTGTCTTTGAGATACTAACAGTTTGTGATGATAATGATAATCATTATGATAATGTTGTTGATGATGATAATGTTGTTGATGATTATAATGTTGTTGATAATAACAATGTATCGTGTCGCTAAGCTGAATGTTCTTAAACCAGGGTCAAAGTACAGAACAGTATATAGTGGTTAAAATTTTTATACTATACTAGATTATACTCGCGACTTTGTCTGCGTTACTTGTTTATTAAATGCTTGTTTCTTTACATTTTATAACTTTATTATTACTAACCCATACAAACTTCACCCCCGTTTTTCGCCCCGTTAGGGGTAAAATTTCGAAAAATCCTTTCTTAGTGCTTACTTCCATCATGAAAGGAACCCCTGTACCAAATTACAAGTTTCTAGGTACAGTAGTTTCGGCTGTGCTTTGATATGTCAGTCAGTTAATCAGTTTTGCCTTTTATATATACAGATTTATTACATACCGACACAAACTTAAACAACTTAGTAGCACTGTAAGTACATTAGTACATTAGTTAGTACATTTAATTGGCCTCCCCTTCCATAATGACTGCGGTACCACGCTAATGAGCCTGTAATTACATTATATTACACTTGATTGCAGTGCAAATAGTGAGTAGTAAAGTAGTATATTACAGTGGTTAAGAATATACACAATCACGCTCGAGGTCCGGTTTCCTTCTGTAACCAACATATTAAAAAAATATGTGCATATAAAGTTTACATATAAAAGTAATACCATGTTAATATATTATTACTTTCCATAAAATACCACATCGTTAGAAAATCCAAACATGTCTAAGAGGTTGCGAAAAATCTCAAGGGTTAGTGAAGCTTGTACGATCAGTTAACGCTATGGACTATGGATTGATGGATGAATCTATGTAACCATCAATTATGATTTGTTATTTGTGATAATTATGAAAATATTTATGTTGAAGGTGACGGCTAAGATAAAGATGATGATTTATCATTTCGCTACGGTAATAGTTCAGTAACAACGGTCATCGTACAGAAGTATATAGTGGGTATGACTTTACACAATACTGATTACAGGCATTGACAGAAATAGAAGATTGAAAAATTTAGTAGCACTTAATTGGCCACTTAAATTAAATTACGGTATTCCGCTTATGAGTCTGTAATTTTATTATATTGTATTTAATTGCAGTGCACACAATAAGTGATAACCTAATGATTTCTAATTCGATGTCTCATATTACGGTCCGCGTTTAGAATGACTGGCACGCGATTTCATTTTTCAAAAGTATATAAGTAAGTATTGAAATTTGTATTCTTTATTTTTAATTTTTTAAGGAAAACAACACGAGGAGACCTTATCCCTCCAAAAAGATTAATAAAAGCAAATCTCAATAATGTATGAAGTCTAAAATTAGCACTAGGTCAGCGTACTAGATTATGGCCTAATTCCTGAGAGAAGGCTTATGCCTGTGGGACTGTAATGGTTTGTGATGACGATGGTGATGTAAAATGTTGCTAGATATGGTTCTGAAATTATGGTCTTAGTACAGAAATATTCATAGGACAGAACCCTTTACATTTAAATAACAGACAGACATGGGAACAAATAATTAGCACAGTAATTATACACTTAATTGCCCTCCCCTAACTGCGGTCGCACACTAATGAGTCTCTAATTTATATTACACTTTGTTTCTTAGTTTATATTGTGGTTACATTTAAACTAAAGCTACAATAAATTATTGCTTTGTTTTTAACCAGCTTCTAAAATAGAAGGTAATGTGTTCGCCCAATATGTTTATACATAGATTTCTCCATGGTTTCTGAACCGATTTATCATCGTAAATTATTTTTTATCGTGTTTAGGTAGCAAACGAGCATGCAGTCCATCTGATGTAAGCGGTCTCAGAAGTACGTGGACATGAGTAATAATTTCCAAGTACGATTTAATTGTACCTGAGGTTGACCACAAATACGTTGCTATCCCCGAGGACTAAGATGTTCGCCTCATGTATACGTGTAGCCGGCAACCACGCCTCTCCAAACCGAAACACAATAATTGCTTCACGGTGAATTATGAGGCTGGCGGTGGTACCTCCACGGTCGAACTACATGAGTTGTATCACTTGACAAATGCCATAAAAGTGGCAAACGGGTATGTATTTCAGATGAAATACCATCAGATGATGGTATGTGATGAATACTTCGTATAGCTCATGGCTGACCACAGATGCGTTGCCATACCTAAATATCTGTTGTTATTGTTGAGGACTGTCCTCTCTTATTTTAATTTAGATTGCGCATAATTTTGGTATCAGTGTTGCGTATATATGGTTCGATCCTCAATAATACCAAAAGGTATCGAAACATTTAAAGTATAGAGGCAGCAAACGAGTTTACCTGGTGGGACCCAATGAAGTGGTGGTAACCCAATTGAAGTTACCAGTGAGGATGCCTGAGCGGGAGCTTCTGAGGACTAAGAGGTGTGGGTCGTATGTAAGTATAGCCACCAAACGCCACTCATAAAGTTTTTTTTTATTGAATCAAGGTAGCATACAAGCATGCAGTCCTCCTGATGGTAAATGATCTCAGCCGCCCATGGACATTAGTAATCAGGACATCAAGTCCGATTTAATCTTACCTGAGGTTGACCAAAAATGGGTTGCTACCTCTAAAGACGAAGATGTTCCCCCCGTTAGTAAGTGTAGCCGAAAACCACGCCTTTCTAACCGAAACGCAAGAATTGCTTCACGGACGATTATGCGGGTGGCGGTATTTCCCCGGTCTAATAGAATGAAGACATTCAGTTAGGCATTCAAATCATTCGGCCCATCACCAAGCAACCTAGATAGTGATGAGTATACTTGATAATATCTCCAAACACATTATAACAATCCAAAAAATGTATTGCGTAATAAAGATAAGATATACAGTTCAAATAACAGTCGAATAGCTGTTAGTTCTCTTTGTACTCATTTCTCGTATTTCTAAAGATCTAATTTCGTCTCAGCTCTATCTCAAATAAACTCATCATTGTGCAGAAAACAATCGCGTTGGGAGTAGTGATGTACTAATACTACTTTTACCAATACGAATAATAAGTTTATATTCGGCGAATACGAACATAAAATTAATAATATTGGTGGTAACCAAAGTAAGACAATAAAAATGACTTTGAATGAAAACTAAACTGTCTCTCATCCATCTGTATGTCCTTCCGAGCCTTCCTTGTCACAGTTTTTCTTTAATTGTTATAAACATTAGATTTTCTTTACAGAATGCAGTTCGGTTTGCCGTTCCTTTTTACCTCGTACGTGCAAGATGTGGAATGAGCTTCCTCCCGATGTATTCCCGGTGTGCTATGACATGGGGTTATTCAAACAAAAAGCGCCAAAAGAGCTCTCCTCCAAAGTCGGCGACGCATTGGTGATCCACCGTGCGTTGCTACTCCTAAGGACTATAATGTTCGCGTCTTTCGCAAATATAGGCAAACATGCCTCTCTAAATCAAAACACTACAATTGCTTCACAGATGATTATGGGGCGGTGATACCTCCCCAGACGAACTAAGCGAGTGCTACTCGCAAAACTGGAGTATCGTGATTCTTGACTAATACGAACACTCGTAAAGTGGTTAAATCGGTTGCATCACTAGTTGAAAGTACACCTAACAAAGAACAACCAAACATTGTTTTCTAATATTGGACCTCTTTGTTTTGCCAATAGTTATAACACCATATGACTGGGCGGAGTTAGATCAATTGGTTGGCTGTAGTCCAAGATGTAATCGACAAAGTGGTTGGACTATATTTAAACATTTGTTTACTTTAATGACTTGATTACATCGGTATGGACTAGGGAATGAGGCAATGGGAATTAGAATTGGAATAATTAGAACGTAAGCGCAAATGAATTTGGAAACTTTGGGTGTTTGTAATTCCTTTTATTATTATTGTAGCGCTGCTGTGCTGGTGGAAAGAGGGATATCGTTGTTTTTATTGCTTTAACAATAACCATTTTACTCTTGGACATTCCTATGATGTGGTTATCGAGTGTATTATCCAGATTTCTGATATTTTTATTGCTATTTGCTACAACCTGTGGATGGATTTCCTCGCATGAGTGTCATAAAATTTATGTGGAATACCATAGAAATCAACATAATCTGATTAGATTGGTCTTCTGTCGCTCGCAAACAGTTTTTTGTATCCTTGGCACTGTGTACATAAAAATTTATTACGTCTGTTCGGGAAGGTATGTTCGGGGTGATAGCGTATCAATCAACAAGTTCACATGTTCATGTTAAGTATTCTTATATTAGGTTAGAATTATAAATTTGATTAAAGTAATGCTAATCTATATATATAAAAGGCAAAACTGATTAACTGACTGACATATCAACGCACAGCCTAACTTACTGTACCTAGAAACTTGATTTTTTTTGGTACAGTGGTTCCCTTTCATGACGTAAGTGAGCACTAAGAAAGGATTTTTGGAAATTCTACCCCCAAGGGGGTGAAAATCGGGGGTGAAGTTTGTCTCTTATATAACGCAAACGAAATTGCGCGTGTCAGCTAGTCTATTATGTATCATCACCGGCAAATCAGCCTTATTAGCACATTCCTGGGCATGGATTTTCTATCAAATTGAGGAGTGGACATGGATTTTCTATCAAAATGAATCGAATCGTGGGGTAATCGCTGCGCATGCTGTCGTCTTAGATATAACAATACTACGAATACCTGTTATTTATTATTAACAGCCCCGCGCAACTTATAACGTCAACGTCATTTAAGGGAGAGTGGGTCAATTTTTCAACGTTTTTGCAACATTTTTCGTTGATACTCCGCTCCTTTTGGTCGTAGCGTGATGTTACAGGTATACCTTATAGCCTTCCTCAATAAATGGACTATTCAACAAATTTTTTTTTTCAATTCGTATCAGTTCCTAAGATTAGCGCGATCAAACAAACAAACTCTTCAGCTTTTATTATTATTAGTATAGATGTTTTATTCTATTTAGTGAAAATATTTTTTCCCAATGTTATTTCATATATTTCATTTACCATTTCTGTATGTAACTTGCAATTAAGCCGAACGCTAGTATGGCCGTATTGTATAAATATATAAAATAACAGTAATTATAAACATTCGTATGATTTTAATAATTGCCAGGTGGTAGAACCCCTGTAGTTCGACCGGGGAGGTAGAACCACCACCCTCGTAACCTTCCGTGAAGCAATTTATTGCGTTTCAGTTTGGAGAGGCGTCGTTGCTGGCTATACTTAAATACGAGGCGAACAGCTCAGTTCTCAAGGGTAGCATCGCATTATTTATGGCACAATCCATGTATTGACCCATTTTTAATTTTGTATGTTATATTATTTCACAGTCCCTTAATGTTTTTCTTCTTCATCCTTTTTATGTATTTTAAAAAGATCCTTAAGCTGCCCTTTGTCCGAGAGTCACAAAGGTCACCCTTGGTCATATTTAAAATATGGTACGGATTAATGAATGTAAAAGACATTAACGGAATTAAAAAATGAGAAAGATGCTCACGCAGACGGCATAAAAATGAAACCTTTATGAGCTCTCAATGTCTAAATTTGAGGGTTCTGTACTAGGAGGATAGAATCCAATTATTTAACCTAATTATTAAAAAAACCTTAACCTTATTATTAAATTATTTGCCAGGTGGTAGAACTCGTTTAGTTCGACCGGGGAGGTACCACCGCTATCCTTATAATCCTTCGTGAAGCAATTTATTGTGTTTTGGTTTGGAGAGGCGTGGTTGCCGGCTCAGGGATAGCAACGCATCTGTGATCAAATTCAGGTATGATTCAATCATACTTGAAAATGATTCCTGATGTCAATGGGCAGCAGTGACCACTTACCATCAGGTGGACTGCATGCTCCTAGCAAATCTTTGTACAATAAAAAAAAACCTATGATCGGCCAGTCTATTGGTCACAAGGCCGGCACTTTGGAAACCTTATTGGTACTTCTTGGAAAGTTGATAATGAATGAGATATACAGTTGATATTTTTAACAACATGTAATTTTCATCTGTCATTTCTGTGTATCGATGTGAATTAAATTGTTTCCTCTCTTTCCGTATTAATTCAGGACTAGCTGAGCAGACAGGCGTTGTCCTTTCTTTAAAAAAATTGTTACTATGCTTACAAAAGAAAAGTTAATATTATGATCGTTAAGTTTTCTTGAATTTTATAATCTTCCGCAGAACTTTCTTAAGTTTTTCTTTAATAAGAACCATGTTCTGGCACTAAAAAATACAACAAAAAAAGAATTAGCGAAACCTGTCCAGCCGTTCACGCATGAAGCCGTGACCAAGAAAAATAGGGATTCATTTTTATATGTATAGATTATGGTAAAAATGGACAAAATCAGCGAGTGGTATGGTTTCTTATTTTAGGAACTACTGGTTCGAATTGAAAAAATATTTTTGCGTTGAATAGTTCAATTATTGAGGAAGGCTATATAACATCACGCTACGACCAATAGGAGCGGAGAATAAACGAAATATTTTGCATAAAACGGGGAAAATTTGACCAACGACGCAAACGAAGTTACGCGGGTCAGCTAGTTTTAAATATGGATGAAGAAGAATTAAGTAGTCTTACCCTAGCTTAGTCCTACAGACCAGAACACGACAATTAAATTAATAATTTTCACTGAATTTAGTCAACCTTTATTACTTATGTAATTCCCTTTTAAATTTAAACAGTATTTTCTATTAAAACAAAATGATTAACACCATCGGAGCGCATCGCTGCACGTCCGCTCGAGTTGGCGTTCGTCCCAACACTGAGCGTCGCAATGCCACGCATTCCCCACCAATGAGCGTGCGTTTGATCTACCGCCTATTTGTAAGCAGAGATTAGTTTTAGAATGCTTTGTTGATATTTTTAATGTGAATTAAATTGGTCTGCCTTCCCGTGGATGTAAGAGGTATCTAGGATTGAATAGTTAAAGACTACTACAAGACCCTGTCTTCTAGTTGTTTGTGAACTTGCTCTCTCTTCGGGCAGCGACTGATCAAGAGTTCTGACCACCCTAGGCTAATTATGAGGACGTGCTCCCGCCAGGTGTGTTACGGTTGGCCTAAAAAGTAATATATTAGTTTTGACTTTGTTTACTAGTGTGAAAATTGAAACATGGTTTTTACAGTGTGTTTCGTTCATTCAATGTTGTCTCGGTCTACTTGAAATATGTAGGTAGGATAGATGCAGTGATGCGTAGATTAATAGTGCATGCGAAGACATGATTTCAGCGCGCCCTCCCGATTCTTGCACCCTAGGCTGCAGCCTAATTAGCCTAAGGGTTAATCAGGCCCTGTCTTCGGGTCATACGTTTCATAGTTATTAACATAACAACAAATTGTGCCACGAAATGGGTCACCTTTGGCTTCTCAGTGATTTAGACCATGGTCACAGCTTTACCAAATGTGAACTGTTAGTGTTCATATACCTTTCGTTCATCGTTTATCCAGGTGGTGGGACTCGTTTAGTTCGACCCGGGAGGTACCACTGCCACCCTCATAATCCTCCGTGAAGCAAATATTGTGTTTCGGTTTGGAGGGACGTGGCTGCCGGCTACACTTATACACGAGGCGAACATCTTAGTCCTCAGGGGTATTAACAGATCCGTGATCAAACTTAGGTATGATTTAATGGTACTTGGGGATGATTACTGATGTCCATGGGCGGCAGTGACCATTTACCATCAGGTGGTGACACCAGTAAACAATATTGTTTATTGCGTAATCCTTGCAATTTTTTTATCAGTGACTACTTGCACGTTGAACTGTTCTTTACGATACGCCGCATCGATGCGTGAAAGAGAGAGCGCGAAGGGTGAGGTTTGGGACGCAGCACTGTCGCTGAGCGCCTTCAATTGGTTCTTGTGAGCGGTACACAGGAACAAAACGACGTAATAATTGGTAAATAGCTAACACGAGTAGTTATAGACGATTTTGCAATAACATAAGCGTAAATATAGCTCTGACGCGCTTTTAAACATTTTGCCCTGCCCATCGTTGCTATAAAAGATTCACTTTAAAAACAAAGTAAAAAAAAAAATTAAAAAACCAATGACCGCATTTGGTTTTCTTTTTCATCCTTAAAAAATCTATTTTAAATTCCAACGCAGACTGATGAAAATCTAGTTAACATAGGGAAGATATTATAGACTCAATCGTCTCCTACTCAAAAACAGATACTTTAATTTATAAGGAAAAGAAGAGGGAAGGAAGGAGGAAATATGAAAAAGAAACAAGAACGTTCTTATACATAAGCAGAGCATTGAACCCGGAGCTCTTTACTACGCCTACATATACTTACTTGCACGTGGCGCCCACGGCATTAACAATATCACTCATAAAATATTTCTAGCTAGAAAATTAAATAAAGGTACTTACTAATAAGAACAAAATTAGCAATGGAAGCAAGAATAGAGATCTATTGATGGAGGTAGTTCTTCGAATCCCATTTATAGTTGTGCGAGTAATATCTACAAAGTAAAATGAGAATGTGGCCAGGGGTCATAAGTTGGATGAGTAACAATATCTGTTAGGTATTATAACTAGCTTCTATCAGCAGCTTCGAGTGTGGTTTTACACAATTTGTCATGTATTTCGGAATTACAATATTTTATGTAAGACACGGGGTCAGTACTTTTTTCTGGATAAAATGGAACACTATGTCTTTGCCAGACCCCCGAATGTACCATGTTTCAGAATGATTGGATGAAACATGAAAGCGTTACAATAAAAAAATGCATTGATAGCTACAGCTCGGATAAAAGACTATTGAAAAATTGAACATTCAAAAAATTCCCTTGTTTAACAGCCAGTTAAATTTACACTTCAGTTAATTACGAGTATCTAGGGATTTATTTGAGACTTGAAAAATCGGCACTTATCGTATATCGATATTTCCTTTTATCATAAAGCGATTATTCATTGCCAATTCATATAGGAGCAATTTCTAATTGAGGTTTGCTTTATATTTCCGCCATTATAATCCCAGAATCTTATATAGACACACAGGCAAGTATAGAATGCCAAACGGCATGGTTCTGGCATACTTGCCTAGCTTCTTCCACTTTCATAACTCTCCTTATACAAACAAGCCGATTTACAAGTAGTACAATAACCTTATCAAGCTACACTATAACCAAACTGTTAATAAAACAAAAATCATACATACATATTAATTATTAAACAGTGACGAAACATCCTAGGAATTCAAATCTAAAATCAGATCAGAATCCTACCTGTTCGATCATGAATGCATTACTCATGCACGCACGCAGTTCCTTATACGTGTTAGAAAGGTAATCAGATTGATGACAAGTGATGTGTGATACACCTGAGTCACCCATTCACCTCACTCGTGATTTGAAGGTAAATCGGTGAACCCAAACGTGATGATAGCTAGTTAGCATGTGATGATTACTCATAGGAATCCACGGCTAATTGGCACCAAGAGTGATTGGAACATAATTACATTGATCAAATACTTTCGGTTATTGGTAGGGTAAACGCACGAATTATGACCCGTAATGTATGTATTCAATTTATTTAATTTTAAGCCGTCTATACGCTTTAGTTTTTTAATTTTCTATACAGTGATATAAATTTGCCTGCGGGGTTGTTTGCTGGCAGCCATTTCCGTGTACTTTAATGAGTAATAAACAGGGATTTACCTGTGTAATCTCTCATATGGTTTGCTTTTCCCTCAAAATTATGTAGTCGTTTCTAAGTCATGGTACAGTACATCATAAAGTAAAAAAGTGACTTTCGATATTAGGTTAAAACATGATAGTATGAATAAGCATGAGTAGAAGCTTATTTCCAATAAGTATATAATTTCCGAAGAAACGTAGAAATTTGAAAATGGACTCATTTTTCTACTAATCGATAAATGCAACTGATAAATAATGGTTTTCGCGAAATTTGTAACAACTAGATGCTTCTACTTTGTTTATATTTACAGACTAGATCAAAGTATTACATGTCGGATATGTTAAGATGGTATGTCAACAAGTTAATAAGTTCCGCATGTTCGGCATTTATGTGCTTTACCCTCATTAGTTACTTCTGAGCGTGTCATCGACGTATCACACGCCACTAATAGCAACTCAGAGGCCACGAATTTGGATAAAAGCGGACATTTCCTTAGAAAATTCTAGTCTCTTAACTCGTAGAATGAAAATCAAAATATTTTATGCGAAGGTTATTATTTATAAAACTTTTTCAACGCCAACATGACACCCACCTTCTATTCTATTCAGGGAAGGGCGAAACAAATTCCATAAATATAATCCACTATTCCCTTAATGCTCCGTAAAAGCGATCCTTGTGTAGGTTTGAGTTGTGGGTGCTGGCCATACCTTCTTTTCTTATTATTACTTTTTTACTGTGTAAAGGTAGTAGACGAGCATGCAGTCCACCTGAAGGTAAGTGGCTACTGCCGTCCATGGACATCAGTAACCATCCTCAAGTACGATTGATTGACTTAAGTTTGATCACAGATGCGTAGATACCTCTAAGGATTACTACTACCCCTAAGTATAGCCGGCAACCACGCCTCTCCAAACCGAAACACAAGAATTGCTTCACGGAGGGTGGCGGTGGTGCTTACCTGGACGAACATGAGTTCTACCACCTGTCAATACCTGAAAATGATTGATTGATTTTAGATCTCAGAGGACCCAAAACTGTTACGGGCCCCAGGCGGGGCTAAAGTCTTATTCGACTATAGATTTAAAGACCCGCTGACGGTCAGATATGCGGTATCTGACTGTCAGCGGGTCCTTTACAACACCAGAGGGACTGATCTGGTGTTGCAAATTCCCATAAGTGACTGTGATATGCCTTTTTTATTTTTCTTTCTTTTATATTTATATAGAAAAAATAAATATAGTTTAAAAAAAACTAAAAAAAAAGCGTGGGTTGCTCGATATATGAAAAATATGGCAAAGCGCCCCACGCTTTATTCAAAATAATACTAGTATTTTCCGTTCATTATTGTTTTCAGCTTATATTAAAAATTATTTTTTTACTTTTTAGTTTGATATGCTCTAAAAGCGTGTTTTTTTAAACTATATTTATTTTACAGAAGTTATAAGGTTAAAATAGATTGATTGTTATGACTTGTTTGTGCTAGGTGATAAGCGTATCCCTATACAGGCTATAGTATCTTATATAACTTTGCTTGTCAACAGAAACAGTTATCTGGGCTTGGGAACTCGGCGTGGCGACGATGAAGAAGGGCGAGGTGTGCATGCTGACGTGCGCGCCGAAGTACGCGTACGGCGCCACCGGCTCCCCGCCCAAGATTCCGCCCAACGCCACACTCAAGTTTGAGGTGAGGACATGAGGATTGAGCTCATGGAGGCGTGGTTGCCGGCTATATTAACATGCGTGGCGAACATCTTAGTCCTCAGGGGTAGCAACGCATCTGTGATCAAAGTCAGGCATGATCCAATTGCACTTTGGGATGATTGTTGTTTGGGGGGTCCAACAAGATACGTGATTTTTTTGCCTTTTTTTATAGATAATGGTACGGAACACTTCCTGCGCGAGTCCGACTCGCACTTTTTTGTTTCATATAAAGGTATCAAACGAATGTGATGGTAAGCGATCATCGCCGCCTATGGACGTTAGTAATCATCCTCAAATATGATTGAATTTTGCATGAGATTGATCACGGACGCTTTGCGTGGTAGAAATCGTGTGATTCGACGGGTCAGGTAACACAACCACCCTCATAATTTTCCGTGAACGGTTGTGCGTTTCGGTTTTGGAGTGGTGTAACATACGAGGGTAACATCTCAGTCCTCAGTGGTAACAACGCACCAACGTTGTTGGTCTCAGGTATGTATGGGCAGCAGTGACCACGTAACCGTCAGGTGCACTGCATGCTTGTTTGCTTTGTTACTCTTTCACCGGAAAAATAACCTGTCATAAAAAAAAAAAACTCCGCTCTCCCAAAAAAATCTCGAAGTTTATTGAAGTGTGCCAACCGGCACTTAGCCAGCATGGTTGACTGTGGCCTAAATACTTATTATTTTGACAGGAGCCTGGCCAGCTTTGTGGAATGTAGCCCACATACATCTCATTTTGAGAACAGACCCAATAAGCCAACTGTGAAACACTAATTAATTGGGTGTTATTGATTGTGTTACTTTTTATTTATTTATTCTTTAATTGTGCTTACAATGGGCGGACTTAATGCCTTAATGGCGAGAATGCCATTCCATACCAGTCACCCTTGGTTAGTCTTTTTAGTACTATTATTTCGTGTTACTAGCTTACTCGGCAAACGTTGTACCGCAATATAAATTAAAATACTATTATTTAGGGTTATAAATATTTTTTGATGCCAAATAATAAAAAAATAATAAAAAATTGCCAAAAAAAATGAGTACAGTAAATACCGTGACAAGAGATTTATATATAAAAGAATTTATTAATTGGATGTTATTTGTGGCAAAACGTTCATATAATAACGTCGTAAATCTATACATTTACATACGAATTGACTCCTTTTGAACGTTATAATTCTATTGGAAGTTTCTCTACAGCAAGTACAGGAAGAGACAGGAAGCAAATATGCAGAGTTTTAATAGATTTTATTTTACGAGTGTAGATTATTTATTAGATTTTAATTTATAACATAGTATATTATATATTTCTTGTATTCGAGTGTTAGTCATGGAACTCCTACTAAATGCCTGGACCGATTTTTATGTTTTTTTTTTTGTGACATCAAGTTGATTCCGCAAAGGTTTAGATTGAGAATTCGATTCGATAGTTGCTAAGGGTGGTAAATCCTAAAAACGTTTTTTTTGGACAAAACTTTTTCGTTCAATTTTTTTATGATTTGGCTTTAAAAAATACATACCCCTCTAAACTTTAACCCTTCTACCACCAACCCCCATTTTTTATATTTTTATCGCAGAACAACGTTTGCTGGGTCAGCTAGTAGGTATTTTATAACATTTCAATATTACAGTCAGTTAGGGACTCACGGACGAAACAAGAGAAATGGTCCTGGAATCAAATACGTAAACGTTTCTTTTGTTTTGTGGAACAAAAGTAACTCTATGCTATACTTTTCACAGAGAAAGTTGAACAATGCTAGGAGAGCGTCCCGGCACGCTCCATGTTTTCGTAACGCAATCCTTTTTCATTGTCCGTTTTTCGTATCAAAGTTTATACAGGACTAGCTTTATACTGCCCGTGGCGTCGCTTGCGGAATTACATTATTGTAACGAACGTAGGTACGATGTACTTTTTTCAAATTGACATGATAAATATAACCCTGATTCTTCCGTGAAGAAAATCTTGTGGAAAGGCGTGGTTGCCGGTTATACTTACGAAAGAGGCAAACATCTCAGTCTTTAGGGGTGGCAACGGTACTTGGGTATGATTACTAATGTCCATGGGCGGTAATGACCACTTACTATGAGGTGGACTGTATGCTCGTTTGCTACCCCTGTACGATAAAAAAGTAAAAATTCAAATCATTAATACGCATAATATTGAAATAGTGACATTTTTATTCACAGATTGAAATGTTAGATTGGACTGAAGAAGACTTAAGTCGAAAAAAGGACAAGGGCATCCTTCGTCACATCATTGAGCCAGGGTCAGGTTTACAGCACCCACCCAATGAAGCAGAGGTTACAGGTAAATGCACTTACAGGTAGAAAATGTGGGAATGGGAAGAATCGGGTGGTAGAACTCATGTAGTTTGATGGGGGAGTTACCATTGAGATCCTGATAATACTCCGTGGGGAAATTCTTGTTTTCGGTGATTCTCTTGGACTCACAATGGAAAATTAGTTAGT
Source organism: Polygonus leo (assembly GCA_018250455.1). Classification (NCBI taxonomy): domain Eukaryota; kingdom Metazoa; phylum Arthropoda; class Insecta; order Lepidoptera; family Hesperiidae; genus Polygonus; species Polygonus leo. The sequence goes on along the minus strand of DWNR01000343.1, from coordinate 6,480 downwards.
AGATCTAAGAAAAGAAAAACAAGACCATACTATACATACCGGGGCACAAGCCCCGTGTGCCTTTATGGTGAAGAAAGTACTGTTGCCGGCTATACTTACACATAATGCAAACATTAGTCCTCAGGGGTAGCAACGCATCTGCCGTCAAGCTCAGGTACGATTTAAACGTTTTTGGGTTGGTTAGAAAATTTAATGGGCTTTAGTGGCACTTACCACCAGTTGAACTACAGTACAGTGTTGTCTGCAACCTTTATAATAACAAAAAATACAGCAATCGTGTAAGTATTGTATCATGACGTTAGATAATAATTATTGATTGTATAAGGGAGGTCAAAGTTGAATTCTTAATGCTATAACGTGAATAGCTATTAGATTTTCTTCCCACTATTATAGAATGAACACTATAGACTACTATTAATATACATATACTCGTATATGCTTAATTATAATTATAAAATTCGTTTATTGTTTCACTACTATTTTTTTTTATTTTTTACAATTGGTATAAATGTAATAAGTGAACGAGTTTACCAAATGTGGTCTGGTGGTGTGGTCAAAATGTGTCCCTTGAATATATCGACAATAGCGCCACCAATCTTCTCCAAAAAATCCACCTATCAATCTCTGATGTTGGGCAAAATTACAAATAAGTGCACTTTTTATTAAAATAGGTTAAGTATAACAGTTTAGCGTGGACGAAATATTACATGGGATTTTTATATATTAAAATTTAAATTTATATATTTCAAATGGCCCAGGGTAGGGATTTTAGACAAGCGTTTTTTCAGTCTGGAAGGTTATCAGATATGAAAAAATTCATACTTCTCTTACAGTGGAACTGGAGGGCAAGTTGCCAGCAGACGGCAAAGTTTTCGACAAGCGAACCGTGACGTTTATCCTTGGAGAGGGCGCCGAAATAAATGTCTGCGAGGGTATCGAGAAGGCCTTGGAGAGTTTCGAAACTGGCGAAAAGTCTAGACTTACCATTCAGCCCAAATATGCCTTTAAATCTAAAGGCAACGAGGACCTAGGAGTACCTCCTAACTCAGTAGTGGAATACACAGTGACATTAAAGAGCTTTGTTCCGGGGAAGCCTGAGATGTCTATGAGTACAGAAGAGAAACTAGAAGCGGCGAAATTGCATAAGGAGAAAGGAACAGAATATTTCAAAGCCAACAAGTTCCAACTAGCTATTAAGAAGTACAAGAAGATTATCACTTTGTTAAATGATGGTGAAGTTGGTGAGTTGATAAAGATTTTTTTTGTTTGTTTGTAAGCCACGAGTATTTGTTAGACTAGATAGACTCTAGTACTAGAATACTCATAATTGCGTTATAAGTTGCAAAATTATCTAGTGATGTGAACAGTGAACAAGGAGACTTTGTGTGGTAGTGTTATAAAGAGAGAGAGAGAGAGAGAGGATTACTGTTAAAGGGTTCCAGGTCTAAAAAGCTCCCTCATCCATTTATCAAATTTTCAAACTTATCCGATATTTTAATTTTGGCCAAAATTACATTCAAGAATTACATTACAGTGAGATGTGCATAACTATCATTTTTGACTTACTATACCAGTAGATGGTAGACGTCCAACCTCGTGACATTTTTTTTACTCATTTCCTAGACATGTAGGTTTCCTTACAATGCTTTTCTTTATCGAAACGGCAGTGGTAATGAAATTTTAACATCAAATCCATGAAATTCGTAACCACAAAATTATGACTTCTACTATACGTACATTATATACTCACATACACAACTATCTAAAGAGAATATGTTAAAATCTTCATTGCAGACTCATACGGCTACGTGTTCGAAGAGGAACAAAAGCCTCGTGTTCGGGATCTCCTCCTCTCCGCGTACCTGAACCTCTCGCTCGTGGAGTTGAAGGCCACGCCCCCACAACCCAAGTCCGCTGAGGAGCACGCGACCGCTGCGTTGAAGCTGGATACGCGGAACGTGAAGGCGTTGTACCGACGTGGACAAGCCCTGCTGGCTCAAGGCGAGGCAGCACGAGCCATCGCTGACTTTGAGGCGGTTTTAGGCATTGAGCCGGATAATAAGGTTAGTTTGTGTAAACCTCTAGCTCGTACAGCTAAAAGCTACAGCCTGTACTGCAGTGAAGCTGGATACGCGGAACGTGAAGGCGTTGTACCGACGTGGACAAGCTTTGCTGGCTCAGGGCGATGCGAGCCATCATTGACTTTGAAGCGCTCTTGGGCATTAACCCGGATAATAAGATTAGTGTTGGCAGTTTGGTGATTAAAGTTAAATGCACAGACACGCCATGTAAAGCCATTAGAAACAAGTTGTAGACGTTAAGCTGGTGATGTTTTTTTTTTTCTATAATAAATGATACCAAAATGTTAACGGTGTAACTAGACCGTGTGAGATTCGTGGCAAATTTAATTAAACGCCATATTTTAGATGAACGATCTTTTTACTAAGTTGAATCCAAGTATCAATCGCTTTCAAATCCAGGGACGTCCTTTTGTTTTACGTAGCTTTTCTGCCTAGAGTCAACCTCTTTTTAGGAACTTTTGCGCTTACTAAAACTACGATAAGGCCAAAACCTTTAAAAAACGCAGGATCCTGCCGCATTTTCTCTCACTGACCGGGAGCCCGCTCAGTGCTCGTGGCATTTTGGCGACTTACCACCCTGAAACACCATGTAAATACGCCCCTGTAAAACGTAAATACCCATAAACTTTTAAAAATTAGTTAATGTCATCAAACTAAATAGAATGCTGTAGAAATTCCAAATACAATAGAAGAAAAATTGAATCAAAATCTTCTGATTTTGATAATCGTTTCAAGTAGTGTACTACACGTCCCCTCCCCCTTTATAATGCCCTCTCTCTCTCTCTCTTTCTTTTTTTATTAAAATGTAATGTAATTTTCAGGCTGCCGCGAACCAGATAATAGTGTGTCGCTCGACGATCCAGCAGCAGAAGCAGCGCGAGAAGCAGCTCTACAGCAACATGTTCGACAAGTTCGCCAAGTACGACAACGAGGTAAATGTTATTTGTGTTACGTGTTTCTCTTGTTTAACGTCATTGAAGGTATTTCCTGTACGTGAAGGTACATAAGAAAAAACTACAACATAATTTTCTGTTCTTCGTGCTCAAGTGGTAGAATTTGTACTTTTTTTTTTTTTTTAACTAATTTGACACGCCAATGAATTTAGCATGACAATACAATTACAATCTAGCCTAAAGACTAATAAGCAATTTTAATCTGACCTAAACTACTATATAAATTAAAATCTAAGAATAAGTCCAGTAACTGTTCTTAGAACTCTGTTAAGGAGAAGACACATTGTTCACATGCACATAAGACATAGCACTATCACTACATTTGTCACACACTACACTCTACAATACACTACACTAAAGGAAGTTTTTGTCACACGCTTTATACGGTTCAATCTTCTTGCTGATTCCGTAGTGTCGAGGATTTAGAGGTTGTACAATTTGACTGAGGAAGTACCACCATAATCCTCCATAAAGCAATTCTTGTGCTTTGGTACGAACTTAATTTCAAATAAAAGGTTTTTTACTCTAATGTTTTGTGGTGTACAAACAATAAAGAGTTTATCTATCAATCTACAATAGAATTATACTTGAGTTTGATTACAAAAATCTATTAGCGGCATTACCACTTACCTTCAGATGGACTGCATTCTCGTTTACTACATTTATACGATTTCACCTTTTCGTCGCCTTAAGCATAATGGTGCGTAGCCCTTATATTCCTTCACATTTTAATTGTTTACTAACAAAATAAGCATGATTTCAGGTGGAGAGACAGCGGGCCAAGAACGAGGTGGACGTGATGGGCGAGCGCGTGGGCGAGTGGGGCGGCGCGGAGGGCGAGTGGACCGACCAGCAGCGCGACCGCAAGCCCACGCACTTCGAGCGGGAGAACCCCAACATCCTCATGCTGGACAAGGACGGACGCTTCCAGAACATGTGAGGGGCTGTGTGAAGGAAAGAGAGAGAGAGAGAAGGTTCGTTTATTTGTACAACATGCGAGATACTTGACCAAGGAGATACACATGTTGTACAAATTAAAGAAGGAGATAAATTAGGTTTGTTTATTTGTATAACATGTGAGGAACTCAGTGTGAGGACATACGCATGCTGTACGAATGAAAGAATAAAGGAAAGAAGATTCACCTATTTGTACAATGTGAGCTACACTGAACTTAAAGAAATACATGTACTATGTATAATTGAAAAAAGACCAAGAAAGAAAGGAAATTAATTTATTTGTACATACATACACATAAAACTCCAGAACATGCAATTTGAACTCAACCCAAGAACAAACATTCACAAATGCATGGATGAACTTTGTGAAGTGAAGTTATGTGATATACAAAGAAAAAACGAAACTTTGTACGAGTTAAAAACAAAAACTACCTGCTATTCAATTGATGGCGTCACTCGAATCGATTAATAAACTAAAATATGCAAACTGCATAATATATATATTTTTTTGTTTCGTAGTTAAAAATCAAGTCATATGTTATCGCAAACCTGTGGTGCAGCATGCCTTACAGGGGCCCCGTATCGAAATTTGTTGGGAGGGAGGGGGCAATTAAAGATACGGTCGGGGCCCCTGTAACCCCGGAGCCTCGGGTATCATTGATACGGCGGATACGGCAGCTACGCCCCTGTTGCAAACATATATATTGCATTCCACCGTCGCTGGTTTTACAGCAGTATGCGCCAAAGTTAAAATCTATTCGAATGAATATGAAGCTTCTAGAACCAGACCTATTGACCGCTAAGCCGTAAACAACGTTATTTTGGGGTTATGTGTTGTGAGCGTACTCGGCTGAATGTTCCACTTTCCGATGACCTGGTGATATATTCAATGTTCAATGTTGTGAACTAAGCGGATTTGCAAAATCTCCGGGCAAAAAAAATCGATCATTCTAATTAAATCTAAATACCCAGTTGTACCCAGTACTGGTCACCATTATATAAACAGCATTAAGAGTTTTGTGTTTAGGGCTTCATTTAGTTTTAAGGATCTACACTGCTGCAATATCATACTTATATTGTTTTTATGGGTACATTTTTGTTTGGGGATAGGTGTTAAATTAAAATGGTTGTTGCACTTAAAACCTCTTGTCGACATTGTGGGCAAAAAGTTATTTCTATCCATCATTTCCATCCGATTAACTTTTCATTTGAGTCCTCTAAGTTTCGAAATTCCTTCAATGTCTAGAGGATCTTTTCATCACGAAGTTTTAAGTTTGCAACGTCATATAGGGTTTTCATTATTTTGGTATGGATTTCTACTTGTGTGTTAAAAATATGCTTAGATGAATTTAATAGATTAGTATTATGAGAATGGGCTATGTCTGAGATGTAGGCGAGACTAGGTCTTTTGTAAGATGTTAATATATTAAGGCTGATAATTTAAATGAATAATTAACATCCATTAAGTGATTCAGTCAATGTAATGTTGATAAATAGGAAATAAAAAGTATACAAGTAGATAAGAATCTATGCGCCATCATGTAGTGAATCAATAAATGTATTGTTTTGTTTATTAGTTTACCAACCACATCTTTAAATCGCAATTATTTTAATGTTTTACCTTAATCAGACTTTAAAAGTCATTGATGCTCGCAATATACATATTGTTTTATTTTTTTATTGTTTTAAAGTGAACATGGGCATGTAGTCACAGGTGATAAGTGGTTACTGCAGTCCATAGTTATCAGTCTTGGATAGATATTCTCTATTTAGTGTCTTTACACATCTGCTAAACATGCTACTGATTATTCAGCAATTGATTGCGACGGCGGTTCCGATTATCGGTAGTATTTACTAGGCACAACACCCTAAACGAACCGTCAGCATTACGCGGCGTTTTGTTCAGCGCGCTACGACGCGAATGTCATTCAATCGTTCAACAATGCACGCGTGATATTTAACGTGTGATATGCCCCTAGCTATATTTTATATATTTGTCTTTTTTTTGTGTGGTTGAAAGATTATATTGTTATTAGTGAAAATGTGTTATGTGTTAGCATCTCTAAAAGTATGTTGTTTCATGAACATATGTCGTTATATACCTAGATTTCATAAGGTTGCATTTTTTGTGTCCTCTTAATATATGTACTTCAATACGTGTGAAATTCAGATTAAATTTTCAGAAACACATTAAAATAAAACTACTTTGAGTACATACCACCTTGTTTTATTTTAAATCCTGATGATTAACGTGTTAATCGTGTTGACAATTAGTAATGCATCGACTTCCAATTTTACGAAACGAATAATTAAGTTACTGTTCGGCGAATACGAATAATAAATAACTACTAACTACTACCAAATATTATCATTGCCAGGCAATAAAATGCATTTTATAATTCAAATAGTATAATTTGACAAAGTCTGGCACAGCGGCTTAATTTATAAGCTATACCAAATGGGAGTGCCAGACAGACTCGTGACCATCA
>DWNR01000342.1:0-20980 GCA_018250455.1 Polygonus leo | reverse complement strand
GCCACTTACCATCAGGTGGACTGCATACTCGTTTGCTACCTTTACACAATAAAAAAAAATTCAGACATAAGTCGTTCTTTTCAAGTATCATGGAAGTATCAAACCCTGTTTTCCATCTGATGGTAAATGGTCACTGCCGTTGATGTACATTACCTACTCGTATAGTATTCGATGCCATTCAAAATAATAATTAACAACTGCTACGCGGTAAAAAATGATAGTGGCGATATCGCATCAGATGAACTGTGTAGACATTCATATCCAAGAAAGACTACGTCATAACTGAACTTTCCAATTTTTACTATGGTGCCTTTACTTTTTATCGTCTTAAGGTAGCAAACGAGCTTGCAGTCCACCTGATGGTAAGTGATAACTGCCGCCCATGTACATTAGTGATCATTCCCCAGTATGATTTCGTACTCGAGGAGGACCTCAGATGCGTTGCTACCCTTGAGGACTAAGATGTTCGCCTCGTATTATGTACAGCCAGCAACCATGACTCTCCAAACCGAAACACAATGAATTATTTTACAGAGGATCAAGAGGGTGGCGGTAGTACCTCCCTGGTCGAACTACATTAGTTCTACTACCTGGCCTGTATATATGTTAATAATTCTCAGAATCGTATTGACATAAAGGCTTATGACAAATAGAATTATCCCGACATTATACGGCCAGGAGCGGGGAGTTAACCAAATTAACTTAGGAAGTTACGTGTAGGCAAGTTGTGGAACGAACCCCCAGTGTATTTATGGCAAGTTCGGGTAACACCTTTTGACGTGTTTTGAGAAAGGAAACCTTACACGAAATAGGGTTTCACTTGCGTTTCTCTCGTATATTGTCCCGATTTCCAATACTTTACCGAAAACACTGCAAGAATATCAATATCTGGGTATATCAATATGTAGTTCAGATAAGATATGCGGTTATAGCTTGGTGGTTTGAAACCGAAGCCTATTTTATCAATTACGAGCCTATTTAAAATTTTTGCTTTTCGGTGAAGGACGACAGCGCGCAACAATCATACGTAAGATACAAAAAAAATATTTCAAGAGTGTGTAAATTCTATTAATTCCCATTTGGCCAGTACTATGGCCTAAAATTCTTCGCATTGTAAGAGGAATATTTTCATTGTCGCAATTTTTTTTTGACACAGCACTGATATATGTGGTGTGATAATAGCGTTTTTTATTACCTCACAATCACAATAGCTTTACATTGATGAACACTGAAGATACGGTGTTATTTCGTTCGGATATACACCGCTTTTTAATCAAAATGCCACACGTATTATGTTGCCTTACGACACTCCAACTCTATATGTGTTCAAGTTCGTCATACAATTCCATTTGACATTTGACATTCCAAACGAAACATAAGAACGCTGCTCTTTCCGATATTGGACCTGCGTTGTAAATTCAAAATAGTTAAGGAAAATATGGTGTTGGTCCAGTGTATCGGAGAGGAAAAACCAACCAGAAAGGACCAAAGAAAAATCGTTCTAATGGCTCCAAGGCTTGAAAATTGTTTTCGAATAGTGCAGCTTCAATTGTTTGATTATTCCTGTTTGTACGGCCGGCTACGTGGATGCAAGGGTGTGCTTTTACAGTACTCTAAGCGCTGGAGCGTGGAGTGATTGTCCATTGTTGTGTGGACCTCAGGCGGCTCGTGTAATACCGCCCATTGTTCACACACAAAGCTTTGCCGATGCCATCACACTCACACGAAATGGTGACGCCCGTTTGTTTAACAAACTTAGCAACGGATTTTAGTACCTAAACCGTCCTATACTCCCTGTCATTCACATAATTGCTCTAATTAAAATATCAGCGTTTAATGAAAACGACACCTCGTAAAGCACTGATTCTGTTTAAACTCGAGGTGAATTTCAAGTACGTGGGCGGAGGATTTTGAATCTGTCGACAAAATCAATAGATGATATCCGTAGGCTTAGGGAGGCGCTCCTTTTATTGTAGGTGTAGATGTATTCTCCCTCGAATTAATCGCTTTTGAAGTGGGTCCCCGCCAATAATGTTTACTTGAGGGTGGCTTGAGTAAATGTCGCTCGATATTGATTACTATTAAAACACGTTCACTGTTCGCAACAGACTGCCATTTTTATTTCATGAAATTTAAATCTACTTTACATTCGGTGAGACAGATGGCGCTAGCATCTCGTATAAAACTAAATTTTGATACATAATACTAACACCCCCACTTATCAAAATAAACTATATAATATACTAAACATTACAAAGATACTAAACCAAGTAAATTCATAAACCTATAATGCTTAATATGACATAGGCCTTTAGTCAGTATATCAGCGGGCATTTCCTCACTAGGAATGTAATTAATTTTAACATATTTAAGCTTTACAACATCTCGAATATAATGACAACGTACATCTATGTGCTTTGATCTATTATGACTGTGACTACTCAAGGCTAACTTCAATGCACTTTGATTATCACCATATAGATTGATAACATAAAATGTACCTGTAATTTCATGCATTAAATTCCTTAAATACACAGCTTCCCTAGAAGCTTCGGAGAGAGCAGTGTACTCTGCCTCGGTGCTAGATAATGATACTACCTTCTGCTTTCTGCTTTGCCAAGACACTGGTGCTCCAGACGACATAAAACAGAAACCAGTATAAGATTTCCTATCTAGAGCATCACTCGCCCAATCACTGTCTACAAATCCCTTTATATCACAATTATCATTACTATATTTTAAGCAATAATTCTTGGTACATTGCAAGTATCTCAATATGCGCTTTGCATAATTCCAATGTATATAATTATAACAACTATTGAACTGACTAAGGTAACTTACAGAATAAGCAATGTCTGGTCGGGTTAACACAGCTAAGTACATCAAACTTCCAATTAATTTTTGATAAGGAACATTGGGTAAACGTTTCTCAGAAGATTTCTCTAAATTCAATTTAGGCTCGATCGGAGTACTCTGTGTTTTAGAATCTGACATCTGAAACTTTGCAACTAACTGTTCAATATACTGCTGTTGATCTAATGTTATAACATTCTTGTTTTTATTGACATTTATTCTAATGCCTAGGTATTTCTTAACTGGTCCTAAGTCTTTCAACTTAAATTCTGAACCTAAAACCTTTTTTAATTTACATGTTTCATTATCATCATTAGAAAAGATTAGAAAATCGTCTACATACAATGCTACAATTATTTTTACTTTACCATTTGTTTTTGTGAACAAACATGGCTCATATTGGCTGTTCTTAAAATTCAATTTATTTAAAACATCTTTCACTCTATCATACCATGCCAAGGATGATTGTTTCAATCCATAAATTGCTTTTTTTAATTTTAATACTTTTCCCCCACTTTTGTTCACAAAACCTTCAGGTAACGACATATAAATATCTTCTTTTAACAACCCATTCAAAAAAGCTGTAGTTACATCTAGATGAGTAATACTCATTTGTAACTTAACACTAAGGGCAAACAAGAGTCTTAGAGTAGAATGTCGCACAACTGGAGAAAAGGTATCACCATAATCAACCCCAGGTTTTTGAGAAAAACCTTTTGCGACAAGCCGAGCGCGGTAACGCACATTATTGTCTACATCATATTTCTTGTTAAGCACCCATCTACACTTAACTACATTGACACCACCTGGATTATCTATGAGTTCCCATGCCTTATTGTCCTCAAACGACTGCAGCTCCTCGGTCATTGCTCGCTTCCACTGCTCGCTCTCAGACCCTGCCAGAGCCTCTGACAAGGTAATCTCGTCCATGGCTGGAACAGTACTGGAAACACAAATGTTAGTAATACCGTAACGATCTGGTTGCCTTCTCTGTCGTTTCCCAGTTAATATTGACTCATGCGATGTTTGTATTGACTGTACTGGAATATCTGATGCAGGATTTTCAGTCGATGTTACGTCTGCGTCATCATATATTGAAGAGTTTGAAGAATCCAATACCCCCACTGAAAGTGTACTCTCTTTCTCAGGATTTTCTGCCAATGACTCCTCATGAGGAATCCAAATGGCTGTGTCTTCTTCTTCTCTGGGTTCTTCAATCCCGGTGTCATCCTCCATCACTATAACATCTCTGCTGATTACAACAGTGTTATTGGCAGGATTATAGACGCGGTAACCTTTAACACCCTCACCATATCCTACTAAGATGTGTTGAGTGGCTTTCTTGTCCCATTTCAAACGTTTCTGTTTGGGAACATGTACCATAACTTTGCTGCCAAACAAACGTAGGTGACTCAAATCTGGTTTAGTACCGTGCCACAATTCATATGGAGTTTTGTCTAATCCTGATACAATGGACCTATTTTTTAAATAAACAGCTGTGTTGGCCGCCTCTGCCCAATATTTCTTGCTCATCTTTGCATCATACAACAAACACTTCGCTTTCTCCACTACTGTTCGGTTGGCCCTTTCACATAATCCGTTTTGTTCTGGAGTATAAAAGTTTGATTTTTGGTGAATTCCTTCCTTGCTTAAATACTTTTCAAAATCTTTATTGCAGAATTCAAGCCCATTGTCCGACCTTAATATCTTTATTTTCTTACTTAGTTGGTTTTCGACAACTGATTTAAATTCTTTAAATCTGTCAAAAGCTTCACTTTTATGCTTAAGAAAATATATGAAAGTCATGCGACTATAATCATCAATAAATAGTAGGAAAAATCGCGCACCATTCAAAGAACTTGTTTCCATGGGGCCACAAATATCAGTATGAATTCTGTGTAATGTTTCGGTACTTCTCTCACCTTCATGAGTAACGGGTAATCTCATTTGTTTTCCCTCGCAGCAGGTAGTACATTGATGCTTGGTTATGTCATCGTTACTCTGATATGACATTCCATTCACTATTCCATTTTTCATTTTATGCATATTTTGACAAATAATATGTGCAAGCCTTCTGTGCCATAACATTACATTATTTGCGGGAGTAGTCAACAAACAACCTTGTGACTTTATTCTCAACTTATATACGCCTTCAGTTAAATCAGCCATCGCAACCATGTCTTTGTTTTTGTTATAGATATAGCAATGGTTGCTATTAAAACTTACATGATTTCCATTTCTGATCAGTTCACTCACTGACAATAAGTTTGTTGTTAGATTAGGCACGCACAACACGTTTTTAACTGTGATGTCACAATTTCTGTCAGATATGATTTTAACATCTCCGGTACAAACAACTGGAACCCTTGTTTTGTTGGCAACAACAATTTCATGCATAGGCGATTCATTCTTGTTCTTGACCCATGCAATATTTGGCGTCATGTGCGCACTAGCACCAGAGTCCACGTACCACTCGTTCTTATTGAACGTTCCGTTTAGAAAAACTACATTAAATACAGCAACTTTATTAATATTTTTCTTCAACATTGGGCACTGATTTCGATAATGTCCTTGTTCCTTACAATTATAACAACAAATTGTTTTCTTTGTTTTACTATCTGCCATTGACTTTTTGTTTGACAATGACGTTGACGAAGTTCCAAATTTATTATTCTTCGACATTCTGTCAGAATTATATTTATTTTTAATAGAAAATGCAGCACTGCTTTTCTCTAAATCGTTGGATACTTCCATGTCAAGTAAGTTTGTCTTGATGACATCTGCAGTTATCAAAATTCCCGAATGTTCTATTGCCATGATCATGGGTGAATATGTATTGGTCAAACCTGCCAATAGTAACGATCCGATCCACTCATCGGTTATTGAAAAACCAGTACTATTTAGTCTTTGAGCCGTCTCTATCATTTGGGTTACATAAGTAGCCATTGAGTCACAATTCTCCAACCTAATAGATATTAAATGACGGAGTAAGGTTATCTTTCTACTAAAACCTGAATCATCATACATAGTTTTCAGTGCAGACCATAGTTCTTCTGAGTTCTTCGTATGTTTTATATGCACATACAACGCCGGATCTATCGTTAATATAAGTTTTGCCTTGGTTTTCGCGTCGTCCGCCGGTTTTTTCACAAAATCTGAAGGTGGACGGATATAGTTTTCCATGCCTTCGAGCACCAACAAATTTTCGGCCGCAAAACACCATTCTTCATAATTCTCCCTGCCTTTTAACTTCGGCACACTAGCAATATAGTTCGTCGTCATATTTCCGCGAAACAACGTGCACAATTTATCTATTTTTAACTAAAAATAACTGATAAATTAGGAAATTTGCCCATAACCTATTAAAACACGTTCACTGTTCGCAACAGACTGCCATTTTTATTTCATGAAATTTAAATCTACTTTACATTCGGTGAGACAGATGGCGCTAGCATCTCGTATAAAACTAAATTTTGATACATAATACTAACAATAATGGTGATGTCCTTAAGAGATATTTACATATAGATGTGTCTGTAAGCATTTACTAATAAGTACAAGACACGGTCACGGTCACTCTCCCGCGAGAGGTTATCAAATATCAGCTGAGGTGCAAGTGGCGGCCACTGTTGATAGCGCGCCATGGAACCCCGGTTAATTTACAAGTTAACGCGGATTAAACAACTAGTATAGGTAAGTGGTAGAACTCGTGTAGTTAGACCTGGAAGGTACCACCGCCGCCCTCATATTTCTTCGTGAAGCAATTTTTGCGTTTCGGTTTGGAGAGGCGTGGTTGCCGGCTAAACTTATACATGAAGCGATCATCTTAGTCCTCAGGGATAGCAACGCATCTGTGATCAAACTTAGGCATGATTTAATTGTCCTTGGGAATGATTATCATAGGCGTCAATGATCACATCCGGTGGATGCTGCATGCTCGTTTGCTACCTTAGGACGATAAAAAAATCCACATCCGATACTGCAATCGTATTCGCCTTCGTTACAATATCCACGGGCGGCAATGGCCATTGACAATAAAGTGGACTTTATGCTCGTTTGCTACCTTTATACGCTAAAAATGCTCCTTCCGCTTATTGAGACTCCACTCGTCTAGCTTGTTTATGCGAAGGCGGCGTCTCGTAATGACGCACTAATTGTGATCGCAGGTAACCGCTAATAGTCCTAATTGTGACCCTTAATCACTTAATTGCTCCATCTCAATTGAAGCAAGCATGCTTGTAAGATGGCCTACATTTTTATTTTCGTGCTTTGAAGATGTGTCGCAATTTATCCGATATTACGTGCATGTTTTCCTTGTATAAAAACAAGATGGTTATTCTACCGGTTTTTACTATATTTTTTAAATGATTTTAAAGTTTCTTAAAAAATGTTGGTAATGAAAGGTGAGCTTAAATGTTTGGTTTCACAATCATTAATAAAATTCAAAGTTACTTAAAAATATTGGGAAGTACTTGTAAGTGAAGTTATTTAAAAAAACATAGGAGGTAATTAATGGTGAGCCTAGAAGCCTGGTTTAACAATCATTTAAAAAAAATACTTATGAATAAAAAAACAAAAAAATAACATACTCATCGTTCGGAACCCTCATCACGTTTCTTCAACTCACACTTGGCCACTTTTCATCGATCGAGCTGTCTAGTTGCGACACCATAGAGTCCTATCAATTCTGCTGCGTTACTTGACACGGGGTCAGGGGTCGACCCATGTGCATTGTCTATATTGACGTAGGTGTTTCTTCATCTACTGACTAATTCTTGTTATGGAATGTAGGTTACATGTATACACAATATATATGCTTGGTAGACGGCAGACCTATAGGGTACGGTTCGAGGCGCCTTACCACCGTAATCCCCATTTAGGAATCATATGTTTATTATCTATCAGTGTTTTGGTCGCAAAAGTGTATACCAGTTATACAAGAGTAGTAGTAGAATCTCAATCTTCAGTGGTGATGTCTTTGAAGATATATCTATGAGCAATTACAAGTAGACTTTAACTCGATTTGAAGTTAATCACAGAAGTTTATGGCAGTGACTACTTAGAACTTACCATAACACTTATGATTACGTAGATTACACAATACCAGTTACACAATATGAATTAAAATAAATAGATATGAGTAACATATTTGAAGTCATTGTGGCGGATATGTTGTATGTTGTAACAGCGTTATTTCCTAATGTCCATATGAAATCTGATTTTAATATTTTTAACAAGCATAATATGATAGCCATGCAATCATTATATTTTCAATATCTGCGTGCTTCATCGCGTTCTTCATCGCGAAAATGCGCAATAAGAAAGCATATATTTTAATAGTTGAAGCTGGCAGACATCAGAAACACAACATGTTAATGTATTATTAACATGATTTATTTTTTATGTTTGTCCTCGCTCCGAAACTACTTTTTGTCCTATAAAGGTAGGAAAGGAGCGGTACTTTTAGATAGACTGCATGTCTATCTAATGGTATCGCTCCTTTATTTTCACCGATTACTGCCACCCTTCACATTATTTATCATCCCTAAGTACGAATGAATCATACCTGAGGTTCACCTCAGATGCGTTGCTACCCCTGAAGACTGAGACGTTCGCCTCGTTTGTAAGTACAGCCAGCAACCACGCTTCTTCAAACCCAAACGTAAGAACCACACGAGCTATACCACCTGGCTACTTAAACGATTTTAATAAAATTTTCCTTATGTGGATAGCTACTCATATAGCTATATGAGATATATCAGACCCATTCAGATGAAGCCGATTCCAGAAAAGCATAAAGATGTGTACAAGATAAAATTCAGAATGGCATGGTTATCTCGGTCTGATTCATAGTTCAGTCGTAACTATTATTCTATTTTATAGTTAGTACAATGACTAAACGAACATACTCGTCTATCAAATGTTATAAATGTTGAAATATGTAAATAAGGTAATGGTTCACGTGCGCTAACGTTTTATAGTCAATAAAGTTATATTGTTTATCATAATGTTTAATTGATCTTAAGATACAACTTAAAATAAATTATTTGTTATGCAAATTAAAAACCGGTTTCGAATGTGTTTATTCCCTATTTCTACATTTAGGGGTGGATTTCTTCTTCTGACTTATAAACAAGTTCAATGAAAAAGGATAACGAGAAAATATAATAATTCCATTAATTTCCTCTAACTTTTTTCTATTGTTTTGAAGTCTGTTAAGAACAACCACTTTTAATACACTTAAGTATTATTAACGTAAAGATAACCTTTGTCTGTACAACACCAAAAAATAAGTTTTCAATTCGAACCAGTAGTTCCTGAGGTTAGCGCGTTCAAACAAACAAACAAACTCTTCAGCTTTGTGTTATTAGTAGAGTAATCAGTAATAAAATTAATTTAAACAAAGATTTAAAAAATCATAGCGTCAGTTCTCGGAAGAGTTTGAAAACCAATCATAAGGGCATATGATATGATATAAAAAAGGAAAAACTGATTAACTGATTGACATATCAACGCACAGCCGAAACTACTGTACCTAGAAACTTGAAATTTGGTCCAGGGGTTCCTTTCATGATCTAAGTGAGTACTAAGAAAGGATTTTTCGGAATTCTACCCCCAAGGGGTTTTCGACTTCTACGCGGACGAAGCCGCGAGCAAAACCTAGTGTTTTATATTTATTTTCATATTTTACTAAAAAAAACGTGCAGACATTGCCCTGGCTACCTCTCTCTCTCAAGTTGGATCATTTTAGTTGAAAATTTCATTAAATTTGGTTACATATGTAGTTTTAGTGGAGCGTAGATGAACATCATGGCACGAGCTTTTATATATAAGGGTAGCAAACGAGTACGCAGTCTAGCTATGTGACAAGCCTAGTATAGGACGTTGCTACTTATATAAATGCGACTGAAAATCACAACTCAAAAAACTTATTTCCCGAATTTTGACTTTAGACAAATTAAATTTTGAACATAGCTTAGACTTGATGATGATAATGTAGGAAATAGTATTTAAAAATGTGGTGCATATGTTTTAAATTGACTTTTATTTGTTTACTATTTTATATTAAGATTATATTACGATATAGTTTCAGTTTGTATAGTTTTACCTGTGTTCTTTGTATTATATACATAAGTGTATAATTTATATGCTCTACGTATTCCGTTTAGACAACTTTAAACAAATATTAAACATTCCATATTCTAATTTAATTGCATTGAATTTGCAATCTTGGTTGTAAATTACAAGTAAAATAGTTTCACATTCTTGAGATTCCTGAACCGGATTGTATTTTACGTTTTTTGTGTAGTTTTTATCTACCTTTTAGATAGGCTAAATGGCGAAGTGGTTATATATGGTGGTTTATGGATATGTATCACTTTGTATTTTCTGTAATATAAAAGCATGAACAGAGGTCACTCGCTTATTAGGTAATACGAAACCTCGAAAACTACTTGATTTTTTGTATATAATATTATAAAGAGGAAAGCTTTGTATTTTTGTATGTTTGTAACGAATAAACTCAAAAACTACTGAACCGATTTATATGGCAGAACAACGTTTGCCAGGGCAGGTAGTATCATATAAAAATGCAATCATCAAATCAAATCATAAAAATCAAGATCAAACGCAAACGAGCAACCTGCTGGTAAGTGGTCACTGCCGACCTCACATTTATAATCAACCTCAAATACGATGAATGGTATGTGTAAAAGTAGCTGGTAGTCACGCTACTCCAATACCGAGACACAACATTTTTTACGGTCTACATGAGTTCTACCAGCTACGATAATGTATGATGATGACGAGCTAGGCTGGGTAGCATTTTAGGAAGAGAGCTTCATTTCACAATTTAGCGACAGATCGGAATCAAGGGGTAAAAATAAGGGATGAAATTTCGCTTGAAAATTTGTGAGTTTACACAAAAGAATAGTGGAAAAATATTGAATTGTAAAATAATGTAATAATGCGAGCGAAACCGCGGACAATAGCTAGTTCTAATAACTCAGTGGTCACGCGGTGTTATTGATCCAACTCGCCCCTTCTTACTCACCCGGTACGTAAGTCCATAACCACCTTAGGGGAGCGCCTAATTTAAATGTTCCCTAACACTTGGTTTGATATACTATAAGTGTACCTAAAGGTAATTTATTATTTAGGTCTATAAATATGATTTTCTCTTCTTTTTGTAAAGTAAAATGAATAAGGATGAAAAGACGTAAAATGTGTGTTGTTTACTATAAAGATTCGAATATCTTAGTAAATATCAACTTAACATATCGTAGAACTAATATATATGTAAGAATACTCCAGAAGAAACAATATTACAAGTTGTAAGCTAAAATAACACACATATGATGGTAAAACCAACACACATTTTGGCTATTAACTAATTTAATATTGCAACAAGTAAGTAATGTAATGAAGACTAAATAATGTTTACTCATTACACGCATTAAACACGAAATGCCTTAATAACATCACTCATTTGAGTAGACCACACCGCCCACTGATTGATACTTGCAGCTCATTACTCTATATGATTGTACGCTTTTACGAGCGTTAGTAGTCCATCTCATACCATTATTTTTAATATAACACGACAATTAAGTAATTTACAAGCATTTACTCGCGAGATACAAAGAGAACGGCAAATGTGAAATGCCCCCGGCACTTCATTATACTATGATTACATTGCACATCATTTTAGAAGTATGCGTAAGATAAATCAAGTGTGTTATTTTCAAAAGAATGTGTTCCTTCAAAAGACTTCTCAATTTTGATAAGTCTTTAGAATTATTTAATTTTTGTGACATTTGTCACCTGTGAACCGATTTTGACAAGTTTGTTTGTCTGAGACAGGGCTCAAAGTAATGTTGAAGGAAACCTTTGACAGTGTAAAATTAGAGAATAAATACTAATAGCGGATTAATTTTAAATTAATTAAACGGGTTGTATATTTCTTTGTTTATTAGTGTGTAGGTACTGTATAAACCACTTTGGAAATCCCCTTACTGTGCCAGGAGATTTCTAATATGCTTATAGAGTTGTATATATGACGTATTGTTGATTCTGACCTGGTAAAGTGACAAATAAGGTTCTTTAGGGTTTTTCTTATTGTACCTTTACCTAGTTTATGTACCTATTATACAATCACTATTTCTGTTTAAAAATTGCACTTGTCTGTTCAAATTTTAATTTAGTTTTAAGTGAAAATAGCTGATTTTATATTTCTTTTCAGAAACGAATATTTAAATCCAAAAACAAATTAATCATTAGATAAGTATTTTAAATAGATGAATCTGTCTTAGACGGAAGATTTACTGCTTTGGTCCGGATTTTATGCGAAAGCATTAGAATAAAATGAACATTAAAATTATTTCATTTCCGTTGTGCATTAAGTTTTCACGCACATTAAGAAAGCCTTATTAGTTAGAAGGAACTAGCCACCGCCCGCAGCTTCGCATGTGGTATTACACAAATTTAATAAAGATAGATAGAAAGTCACCCTCATAATCCTCCGTGAAGCAATTTTTGTGTTTTGGTTTGGAGAGGCGTGGTTGCCGGCTATACTTATCCACGAGGCGAACATCTTAGTCTTCAGCGGTAGCAACGCATCTGTGATCAAATTTAGGTATGATTCAATCGAACTTGGGGATGATTATTGATTATTGAAACGGCAGTGACACCTAACCATCAAGTGGACTGCATGGTCGTTTGCTACCTTCATTCGATGAAAAGAAATATTTTAAATAATTATTATGAAGAAAATCTCGATAGCATCGAGTAATTTGTTAATAAACCGTCCTAAATTTCAGACACATTTTACTAAAATTACACAAATGCCAAGATCTGTCTACCTATAGAACTAAGAATAAAAACTACAAGATTACATAGATATCATTCCAATAAAGTAAAACGTATGTCTATTAAAAGCTGACCTAAACTAAAACAAGACATGGGATTATGCAAAAACGTTTGAACATTTCTTAAAAGACTATGCAATGTATTTTGAGTAATCGACCCACTCACGCCATGTCGAATAATTGATACTATTAGTATTACTCAAAACATGGAATTCACAGTTACTATTACAAAATATGTACGTTCTTTATCTGACAATTTAATAACTTTTGCTCATTGATATGAATATCAATTGTTTTGTGATTGGATCTTGTAGAAATAACGTTAGTGATAATTAAATGATCTGTTACAAATGACGTAAAATATCGCACATTCAATAAATACTCGATAATTTTAGACATTTATAAAATTGTGATTTCGTATTTTATATTATCAGAGACTTAATATGAGACTTAGTATTATAACATTTGTTTCAATTCGATCTTTAAGAGTAGCAACTGGTAACGATTTTGTTGACCTCATTAAGGACTTCAGTCCTATTTGAACGGCAATGACGGTTCATTAATAAAAGGCGTACCGTACCATACATAGTTAAAAGACCGTCTTATCCTCGTCACACCCTACAATCAAGTACCGCTGCAAAAACACGATATATTTCTGTAATTAGGGATTAAAGCAAGAAATAAATTAAAGCTATTCTTGTTAAGGACACTACACATCATGTAACTAGATAGGAAGGATCAATCTTAGATTAAAACAAATCGCAACTGAGGTTTGTTATAGATGTGCATGGGTGGCAGTGACCATTAATCGCAGTGGACTGTAGGATCAGTTGGTACCTCGAAAATACTGGAACTCTAGGTTTTAACCTAATGAACATAGTTGTAGCAAAATCTAGTCTTTAGCAATTTTACTGTATAAAGTATATTTTAGGTAAGCCAGCTGTAATATACTATTAGATAAAATCGGTAAAAGTTGTAACGAAAAATAAAATGAAATATAAAAATCACGTCTCATATTTGAAAGATTCAGGTAAGTTTAAAAGTAGACGATTTATTTCTATTTTCTAACACAAAATTTACATGTAAATGTAATTTGAAATGCATTTATTAAGTAGAGCGAAAATAAAATATTTATGACTACTAGCAATGAATGGATAGACATTAATATCGCGGAAACGTCTAGAAAGTAGTGGTTTATTTAGTTATTTATATGTTTGAACAGTAAAAATATATAATTTTTGAGTTACACACATAAATACGGGGTAAAAATATTGTATTACGCGCGCTGTCCTATGAAATCAGTTTTTTTTATGTGAAATATTTTTTTTATGCAGCGGATTATATCGTGAGTTAGTCGAAAAAAAATAAAAATTTCCATTGCTATGCGGTCATTCATTTAACTGCAATTATTATGTGAATACTTAAGATCGTAAAAAATCTTGTGAAGACTACTTCTAAAGCAACAAATAATATAAATTTAACAACAAATGCCAATCTAACCAAAAATAACAATTTGTTACTAAAATATCATCCTATGACTAAAAGATTGCTATGCTAATACAGCCTACATATTAAGCTGATGATATCATTTTATCCATAATCATTTTAAAAAGCGATAAAAGAGTTGACTTTTAGATATGATGAGTCTAGTCTTTCAGTTATATACTATCGATGTCTGCGAATTGTCTAACTGTATCTATTAGGTAGAATGCCCGAATGACATCATTTGTGATAATATTTGACAAACGTAATAAAATATATTTATGACAATCATCAGATAGATATAATAAAACTTAAACATTCATTTTTGCAGTATTACATTATTGTATAGATTTCTTATCTTGTATGTTAAATTATATGTCTGATGAAATGTGCATAATGTTCTGTCTAGTAAGAAATCTCTTTATCTCTCGTCTATGTTAAAACGTCATAAAAATATCAACATAAGCTAATTCTGGGCATGTCGCGATGTCCATTTGATTCTTTATTGTGGTACCTATGGAGGAAATCACGACCGAGGTCGACCATAGCACAGTAATAGTTATAGATACTATTACCATAGACTCGTTGCTACCTCTAAACACTAAAGGGTAAGCCCGCACTGCGGAGCCTTACCGCGCAGTTAATTTTGGCGGTTTATAGTAGTTCACGTTAAACACGCTGTGATTTTTTTACGTTTTACAAAAAAAACTTCAAGACTCAACTGACTGCGTAATTTTTAATTCGCAATAAGGCGAATTCTGCATAGTATTAAATAGCTTTAGTACATATTTTTTACAGCGCGAAATATTATAAAATACAAATACAACCACAAAATATGATAATTCTATAATTGTGTTTTATGCAGCGTAGTTCAGTCGTTTATAAGTTCCTTCGTTACCGAGGACATTATATTAATAAAATTCTGTTTGTTATTATTAAATCAGTAAGTTAAATGGGATGGATAGCAAACGAAATACTAGATAAAGGCATGTCAATTTAAAATATAAGACAATCGAATTTCTAGCATCGTATTGCAGGCCGATACAACGATTGCATTGAATGCAAATTCACAGATAATAATGTCTTGACGCATTATTTAAATTATAATTCAGTAGCTAATTAATTATGCCAATTATATTTTTTATTTTTAACACTTTCGTCCTATTCGTTGTCAATTCATTTTAATTTGAATTTGAATTGACTTTTCAAGTTTTATTTGGCTTGAAAAAAAATTGAGCTTGGTTGTGGATAAGTTATGTCCATTTCGCCTGCGGGATCTTCACAGTGCATGGTCTGACATTAACTTGGTAGCTTGTTTTTTTTTTAATTCAAATGCACACGCAATAGAATTGTCAAATTGACATTGACAATGCATTTCAATAGGTAATTACGCTTAGACAAACACGTCACAATATTGACAATACGGTTTAATGTCAATAGTATTGTGTGGGCACAAACAGTGGAATCTGAAGAAATTTAATCGTGGAGTAGGTGAGGATTTTGGCCAGCGTTGGTCAATGGTCTATAGATTATTTATGCCCGCGTAGGCTTCACGTGGGCTGAACGAGGGCTGAACTTTAAAAACTACTTTTACTTCGTATTACTCAATGAAACTGTTTTATCTGTTGTATTGGCAACAGGTGGATTTATTATACGTAGTTATTAGCTCGTAAAGTTTTTTTTACGATTTCTAGATAAGCGGTTGGGTTTTTGGACTCGTGCTACTCTATAATAATAAATATTAGAACGTACTTCAGGTTTTGTTGTATTTCATGGTTTTTCCCGCACAGTTATTCCGGCTAAAAAGTAGCATTCCTTGTCAATGGCCAGGAGCAAAATATGCGAAGCCATAAAACAACACAATTATAAATACCAAATTAATGTTTTTTTTTTATAGTGTGTCACGCTGTAGAGAGATTACTTGGCTAGCTACAAACCCTTTCAGATACAGGTACAATTTTAAGAACAATTCTGGTTTTTTGATGATATTCTCAAATGGCATTAATAGAAACTGTATGTTGTAAATTAAACATTATAGATAACAATATAAAGACTCATATGATGACAATATCTGTATGTTTCCAGACTTAAACTTCCAATATATTGCGCATGTTATTTAGAAAAAAACCATAGCTTGCCTGGGATTCTTAACTTTCTATAAATAAGTACCCATATAATATATGCGCTAGGCTAGTCTATCAGCACTTAGAAAGTGTATAGTATGACTCCATTTAATAATTTATCTTTGGCACAAACGACCTTCGCGCTGTCATCGTACAGCTTTCCGGATATCAACAATAAATAATCTAAATCTGGGTGCATATTTATTGGGTCGGTCAAAAACCTAGTTTTTGTGATAGATATATTGAAAATAGCCGATTACTTTTAAGTCACGAGTATGTCAACCGTCGATCATCTATTCGCTAAAGTTTCCGGGACCGAATTAGTCATTTAAATCTATAAATGTACTTGTAAATGTATATCTTATGTGTATGTCTAATTTTAAAATTACCTGCCACTTTCTAGTGTGATTAATTTAGTTAGACCACCACAATATTCGTCAATTTTGGGTGCGGAATCAAATTTGAAAGATTTCTTTGTTATAATCAAACAACCAGGTACGTATTCATGCGTATGAAGATGCTAAAATTCTTATGACATTCATGTTATAAATAATATTAACACTAAATCAAGACCTAGTTTCTAAACTCAAAAAGTTACAAAAGAAAAGATTAAAGAAATCACCATAACTTAACGGTTACATGGTGTGTAACTAGACGGTTATTAAATTGCACTTCCATTTTTGCCAGTAACAAAGAAAAAGTATGTAGCTTTCTTTAAACATTAAAGTGTTGAAAGAAATTCTTAAGTTTTTGTGTAAGAAGGGTAAAGGGAAAGTGTAAGAAAAGAAAATTTCAACTATATATTTTTATTATCAGTGCAATTAAAACTTAAGTTCGACTCTGTATTATTTTTGTAAATATATATTTCGGATATTGAGAAAGTCTGCTTTTAAAATTGATATAGATTAAAAAAAACGAGAAAACGTTTTTCTTAGCTTCATATATACTGGCACCTATCAATATTAATTGCGTTTACATTTTCTTAAATACATAAATGTTTTGACGTGCGTTTCACACGCAGGTTTATATGCTAATAAACATTTGCAACACAAAATGAGGCTTGCGGAAAATCCGTCCTTTAGCTAACGATCTCATTTCGCGTCGTACATCTGGCAATGTCAATTATTGCGTACTGGTATGCCGTTTGCCCACATACCTTATAGCAAGGTAAACTAGGTTTTGGATATTATCTACTAGGTTTTGCCCGCGATTTATATATTTATCTGCGTGGACATCAGAATCGGATAGTAATCAGGTATGTAAAGTATCATCTGTGGTAATCTAGTGATTACATTTTGGAGTGTTATGAATATTTTTTTCTAAATTCATCTGCCTTTTTGGCAGCGTATATTTTGATAATATGAACCGAATCTTAAATTGGACTATTACTTGTAAAATTGTAAAAACTGAAACCGATTTTGTGCAGTAGGTAGTTAACATCAATTACATATAAATATAATTGTTTTGGCACTGTTAAATAAAGACCAAAAATAATAGCATGGATTTCACAGCCAGCAATATAGGGTTCGACTCCACACCATCGATTGTCTATGACATGTTTGTAGCTTTATAGTGTCCATTCACCCATAAACCGGTGCATAACGTGAAAGATATTGAATGGAACTAAATCGAAATAAAAAGACATGTTTGTTCCCAAGGGAAAGTAAAGGAAAAACCGACTACATCCAGACTGCATTCCGGTTCACGTAACCTGCTGTAGTGTAACTGCATCCCAGTTATTATTTATAATCTGTGATACGTAAAACAAGCATTTATTGACTTGTTGATTATCTGTAAAAGTTATGATATCCTTTTCCTGTTCCTGACATCCATTTGTTGCGTATTTTTTTTTCATGAATACACATCGACATCGGCAAGTTTTTTTTTCATCGTAACATCGTAACTTGTTGTTTATAAATTGTTATGTTGTTTTAAAATTGCGGGAATCCCCTTATAATTCTGATATACAAAATCCTGAAGAGGATGTAGATATGTCAACGGTTTTATAAAACAAATTTTGAATAATTATGACTAGTGTTATATTGCCACAAACCCTTTTCTAATATATTCTCGGGATTGGATAATCTTTTTATATTTTTATTTAGTTTTGACTATCTAACGCTTTAAAGCTTAAGAAAAGGATTGGTTCTAGTGGAGAAGTACTTAAATATTCTCATATGTCTCAAATTATTCGCATAATAAACAATTTGTATTACGCATGTATTTTTATTATGAAACAAAATATTGAAATAAGAACCGGAGAAGTGATAGAGTGGTTCGTATTATTGTTACTTTAGAGAGGTTCGTATTATTGTTACTTTCATTAAAGGATTCTTATTAAATGTGGGACTAATTCAATGTCAACCCAATCGAGAACCTTTTCGTTTTATTAAATTTACGTTTTATTAAAAATACCCTTCAAAATACAAAGATCCCAAAACGTAGAGTCGTAGAGGCAAGATTTTTTCTAAGTATCTATTTTTATTCTTTCTTGTATTCCAATCGTATTAAGTTACAATAGACTATATTTAGAATGTATTGTTCCTTAAAGAACTTAAATGTTATTTAGTGCATGAATGTTTCGGCTTATCAACACAACCTTAAATCGAAGGTTGACCGTATTTGTATACTTCAAGCATTCTGAAATTTAAAATGTATTTTGAACAAGTTTAGGTTTATTATACAATGTATGTTTCCTTTTTGTACACGCAATGCGGGTTTTAAATGTTTTTGTCGGTTGATAAAGATAAGTTAGCTTTTTTTGGTGCTTTACAATTTGCAACTTTGATAAAACTAGTTTTGTAGAAGACAAAAACCTCCAAGTTTCCCGTTTTATTTATTTCAACTGTTAACAACGTTACTTTGTTAAATATATTGAGATCTGTTACCGAATTATGATAAGATATTTACAGTTAGGATTACAAAGTTAGCATCACACCGTTGATCTAAATAGTTACGTGTCCATAGTAATCTTTAGATGGTGAACACCGTCATCACACCATCCGATCTCACAGCACAATAGCACTGGCACACGCGTAACGGCAAAGTAAAACGGTACTCGTACACTTTAAAAAACAAGCACGAACGAATCTTGTCTATGGGTTTATTTTTTTAATTTGACACCTGTCAGGTGATTTGGCGCGAAACGAGCGGCATTCGCGGGGGCCGGCCGAACACTGCCCGCGATTGTTTACGGCCGGTCTCGCGTCAACTCGACAAAGAACCGACGTGGAAACAGGTTGTAGTTCTCGTGTTAATGGAGTGTATATGAGAGTCTCTGTGAGGATCTAAGTGAATAGGTTCATTAATTGATATTACAATACATAATTAATTAGTTAGAACATAGAGAGAACACTTTTGTAGTTTGTGTTAAGGCATAGATGGAGGTTATAAGTGTACGAAATAATAAAATTAAAGAATTTTGTTTACATTATACTTGGAATGTAAAACGTTGGTTCAGACTTGAATGTTAACTTTTTTTTGTAGAATTATTTTTTGATGTTATAATAGTAATAAGTAAACACGCGCGCACAAGTAGGCGCATATGTTGATAATTTGTACATGTATATATTTTACAGTAGTTGTAGTATGATACTTGGTAGCTAGGTGTTGCACTCGTATGTTGATAAGTTTCAAAGTCCAGTATAAGCCTGTGTGTATTTTGTGATGTCATGTGAAATATCGTCTTTTTTGAATAAAAGAAACATATCTATCAAATTGTACCTACTTGAATGAACATTAAAGAACTTAGTCTATGCCAACCGGTGGTGGAAGAAGCGGCGCGGACAGTACATCGGGGCATTCCGAACTAAATCGCCTGCTGGAGAAAGTAAAGTCTACCAATATAAGCAGTCCTCTGTCTACTAAGAAACGATTTTAAACCTTACCTTAAATTAAATATGGTCCAAAATGCAATGTGATATTAGTCACGAAGTTACTACGGTCAGCAGCATAGGTGAGTGGCATCTGTGAAATTGTAAGGCTATACGCTACAATCGTATTGTGCAAGTATACTTGTATGTTGCCGCTGTAATACATATTTATTGGGTTATGTTGCCTATAAGTATTATTGGGATAATAATGCATTTTATTAGTATGTAACGGCAACTTTATTATGGTGTTTTATAGAAGCTAATACCTTCACTTCACGTGACTATCATTTTCGTTTTATTATTATAATTATACTTATAAATATTATAATTATTAATACTCATATTGTACGTGTTGTAATTTCCCGCTAATTTATTCACGAAAATCTTTCTTTTTTATCCTATCCCATAGAATTTATTTTTAGATCATTTTTCATATTTTTAGCTTAAAAAATATAATGGCTCATTAATCTATTATGGGTTTTCTTTAGGGGATGATTTTCCAAAAGTCCCTTCTCACTCGCTCACAGATGGTATTTGATTAATCTTTATGCAATAATTTATGGCTCTTGACAAAACTGTTTTGCTTGCGCGTTGATAGATATTACTCTAAAGGTAAATTAAAATTTGTTTGATAATAACTTACATGCTACCGGATTGCAATTCATTTATATTACATAAATTATACAGCTTGTACTTAAATATGTTATTACGATAAATCTAATATATAAAATTCTCGTGTCACAATGTTTGTCTTCGTACTCCTCCGAAACGGCTTTACCGATTT
>DWNR01000341.1:0-21003 GCA_018250455.1 Polygonus leo | reverse complement strand
CTCCGAAATCGACGTGTTTGTATGAGGAGAGTTATGAAAGTGGAAGAAGCTAGGCAAGTATGTCAGAACCGTGCCATATGCACTCGATACTCTCTGCCTACCCCGTTAGGGATTTGGCGTGAAGATATGTATGTATGTATGTATGTATGAAATAGAATAGTAACAAATACGAGAATTCGGTAATATCCGTCCGTCCACAATGTATTCAATAGAGGAGTTCTGTCGTTGTGGGCGAATTGAAGTCTAAAATACCGGTTGTCTAACACATTTGGTTATTGTATTCCTGTTTAGGATTGTGGTCTGTACCAGCTTTTGTGCGTATTACATTAGCTACTGAGTTGAATAGATTACGGAATGAATGGAGCAAAAAAGAGAGAAGGAGGAGCAAAAAATAATACAAATAAAACCGAGATTGAAAAAATGGATATACCTAACATTTTTTTCAATAATTACTAGCAATCTTTATTTAAGTCAATAAACATTATGTACATTTACCATAGGTTTACTAAAGTAACATAAATGAAATCCTAATTAAAATCAAATGCATTTGAAAATAAAGTTAGGTTATTATTCATTATCGCCAACCTTAAAGTTTAATGGGTATTTCATGCCTTTTCAAAGGTTATAAAACTTTCATAATTACTAAAAAATACATAAGTGCAAATAAAAGCAGCTGTAAAGCAAATTGCCTAATGATTTATTATAATAGTATTATTTCCAAGAGTCATAAAACACGGTAGAAATTTTAATATGGTCCGTTTTATGTCGTCGCGTGAACAGGGAATTCTTGTTACTGCTAATGATGGCAAATTGTCCCCATTTAGCCTATAGATGCCCGAAAGAATTCGGCAATAGCTTTCCCTCGAGAATTAAATATTTATTCGGCTATGGAAATGTGCTTAATATACGGAAAATGAGTTTGACCTATTCTAATAACAGTCCATTTTGAGGAGCTACTGCGTAATCTGTTCATTCAGATTTATTAAGCTTTTATTTAAGTTTGTTTGAGAAACGATTAAAAGATTAGTACGACAGGCAACATTAATATAGACTAAAATAAAAGAGAGTTCGTTCATTTTTACGGTTTTGTACCCAAAGGGTGCCAACGAGATCCTATTACTAAGACTTTGTTGTCCGTCCGTCCCTTACAGCGCTGTATCTCATGAACATAGATAGAAATTGATATGAAAAATAAGTTAAAATAAAAAATAAAGGAGGACGAGAAACCGGTATTGGCTTGCTTTTAGTTGAAATACTATATTTTTTGGCCGTTTTTTTGTTGTACTTTTACTGAACTGTAAACTTAAACTGTGATGTAGATCCTACGCTGAATAAACATTTTTTAGGATTACAAAAAAAATGTTTTAAATAATATTTCTTTTAAGTACCAACATAAACAATTAGGTACCTTTGAGTAATTATTACCATTAACAACGCGGATAGTTGATAGTATGTAACTTGTCAACTAGTTTCACATTCTGCGAATATAATTATATTTAAGTTCCATTTTTAGGTCAAATTATCTTAACTATTAACCTTTATTCTTAACATTAATGTCGTCTTTAAGGTAAAACTGTTTAGTAATAAGTTATTCAATTAGCGAACTGCCAATCAGACATTATGCTTTTTGCGACTGACAGATTTCTAATTAAATATGAAGTTATAGAAAAGTTATTAGCAAAATAACATTTAATTTACCTAGATTCTCATATCGAGACACATTTTAATAGTAAAATTTTACTGCCGAGGCAATATTCAAATATTGAATAAACAATTTCTCTGCAATAGTAATAAAAACAGTTTGTTTAGTGATAAAACGATACGTGATATCACGTCGCGTCTAATTAGGACGTTCTTTTTGTGTTATATAAACAGTCAAAGGATCATTGACCAGAAAGATGTTTAATTAAACACGAAGAACAGAACCGTAAGCAGGTTTTAAATTTTAAAGCAAATTATAATTTAACGATCTGCTGGTTTTATTTGCAATAGTTAAATAGGTATACCTTTCTGCCTTAGTGCCAAGTGCTCTATCATTAAATTACTTAAATAGTAATTATTGTGTTATAAAAATAATAGATACTATACATACTAGCGCTAAAAATATATTACAACAAAAAACTTCATAACAACAAACAGAAAGTTATTCAGCGTCATTAACAATTACAACGTTTACTATAGA
Source organism: Polygonus leo (assembly GCA_018250455.1). NCBI lineage: Eukaryota > Metazoa > Arthropoda > Insecta > Lepidoptera > Hesperiidae > Polygonus > Polygonus leo. The sequence goes on along the minus strand of DWNR01000341.1, from coordinate 18,821 downwards.
CGATGACTCACCTCGATGATGTCGAACGCGGTGATGTGACACCGGCCGGCAGCAGGGCTGCTCCTGGAAGGCGGTCCAGGAGTCCGCCAGCGCCGCCACCACCACCCACAGCATCCCCGCAATCCATTGCCAACCGGCCATCCCGACAGTCTACCGCCAAACTACCGGCCACTCGGACTACCGGCACATTCACCTGGCACTAAACTCTGCACTGAATCTAACTACATTAACGCCTAGCCATACAATGCAACCGACTACTACTCTAAGTCAACAAACAATTCAGGAAACTTCAACAATGTTTATCTGTTTACATTACGCACCTAAATCGAGTCTTACAGAGATTACGCTTCCGTTAGAATCATTCGAGTTGAACGGACTTTAGGATATTAATCACCGTAGTCGCGTCGCGGCCTTGTTATCTCATGTCGAGTTATAATCTGTTCGTGAGGGTTTACTTTGTTCGGATCGCGTGATTTATTAGTTGGGAGAGTATCGTCGCGATGTTCGCAACGTGTCGGGCGACGGAGGCCGTGACGTGCGCACCCACCATTGCCATGAGGAGAACTGAACTGGCTCGCCGCTAGACCGCTTCGGTGCCGGAACACTCGCAGTGAGACAACGACTCCGTCGAAGCTCGCTTTGCTCCCTGACATGAATCCTTTGCGAGACAAGGAAAGCGCGCCCGAAATGGCTCGCACGAAGCTCCGACGAATAAGGAAGCTCGCCCGCTCTATTCGTTTAAGGAAAAGTTGTAAGTTAAAAAGTTTTGATAATTTCGCCGATCTGGAGCCGCTTCGAATTCGTAGGGGAGATTGACTACGCAGTGACCCTCGGTGTCGTTACGAACATATTGTAATAAGGGGGATTCTCTATAAAGCGTAGTAAATTTACCTAATTTATGTTTTCGTTAGGATACACACGAAAAAGTTTTATGTTCGAAAGCACGCAAAAGGAAGTTGGCAGTTTATTTTTTGTATGTTTATTAATAAGTAGCCTAGTAAGTATTAGTCACGTCAGGTCAGACATGTGTGCGTAATAAATTACCGAGGGAATTCTAAACAAGCCGTTGCTACGTCATCACTGAAATAACCCCGTCTAATTTATAAGTGTGCTGGGGCAATTTAATTTGGTGTGTCGACAAGATAATACGTAGGTACTTAATGATCACTTAAATAGCAGCAATTACGTTATTTACAGGCAACTTTAACAAGCTGTCGACATAAACAAAAACAGTCGTTATTCAACGGCGCTACATGATATTAATTGTACAAAATCTACAGTTATTATGTTCTACTTTATTTATCGACTACGAAAACGGAGGGGGTTTAATTTGATTTGTTTTTTTGTTTATATTATTTGTTCGATTCGATTTTTTAAAATTTAGTTTCAAGTAAAATCAATCAATAAAAAGATCTATTCTCTAGAAAATTATTAACCTAGACTTAGATATTATATTTTTTTTAATGGCAAACCGCTTAAAAAATCCAACTTAATCCAGTAATGCTCCTGACATAACCCCAATCAATACACTACATAAATATTCTAAGGACTAATATATTGAATATTCGATTAGAACCTACAGTTGATAGGAATTAGTTGTTGGTTTACGCTCACAGATACCTTTGGAATATCTTATACGTCCTATTTAATTGATTTCTATACATATCAGAACCCAGTAGTTCAAATACTGCTACAATAAATAGATAGAAACCCTACATTTGAAACACAAACAAATCCTACATCGATCGTAAAGTTTTAGGTTTCTTTTTTTTGAGTATTATTTTAAAACAAGTTGAGCCATTTTCTCTTCAATCCTGTAGCAATTTTAATGTATGATAGAATTATATCAATGTCTCCGTCATAAAAGAATATTTTAATATTATTTTTACGTTCCTGTGTTATATGTGGAACTGGCATTGAAAAAAATTGCTAAGTTCGAGTCGGTCTCTCGCAAATAAATCCCGTACACGATTTAAAATATACTCTATTTTATCAAACATATAAATCGACATCAAAATTATTAATTATTTTTCACTTTTTAGTTCACCTTGAAATCGGTTCTATTTTTAGTTAAAAAGTTTTTTCTATTTTTAGTGGTAGACTCAAAACTAAGGAGTTGTGACTTAAAACTTGTCATGTAATTTTTGCTTAGTATTTTTAACATTACTATCAAAGTGGCGATTACCACGGACTTACAGTTTTGACAGGCAGTACCCCTGGATCATCAGAACTTGGCTTTTCGCAATAATATCCAGTTTTGGACTTCTTTGATCATAAACTTTAGAATACGTTATTTTTGACGCATTTCTCAATAAATATTGAGGAGTTCGCAGATGCACCTTCAAGGTTCCATGTCAAATATGCATACTGAACCCACACCGGTTCCCGGAGTAATCGAGTAACAAACATACAAAAAAAAACATACGGACGAATTGATAACCTCTTCTTTTTGAAGTCGGTTAAAAAAACTCACAATATTCTACTATTATAATAGGGATAACGGTTTCCTATAAAAAAGCAGGTGAAATCTGTACGTCACGAGCCACATGCATGACGTCACGGGTTTCTTTGAACTCGTCAGCGAGCCACTATCGGCCCGGGACCTGGCTTTGGGCATGCTAGCTCTAGATCATTCTAGATAGCTTTCGATATACAAGTTGTTGAAATGGGGTGTAATCGAGATTACACCTTATTCCGACAACGACTTTCATCAACCATACAAATCTACAAAACAGAATACAAATCAACGTGTTTGCACATTTGTCATTAAAATTCGCCAATATCACAATTACAAGGTAGAGAGCAAAAATAAAGTCTGAAATCTGACTAAATTTCTTTCTTTCATTCTTATTTCCAACACATGTTTTGCTCCACAACAGAGCTTCATCGGATTATGTTGATTCTAAAGCGGTCGGTCATTGAATGAACATTAATATAAACTGACTTTATAAAAATGACTTTTAGCAAAGGTCTGAAATTAACTTTATGAGATCCAAAAATGTTTCGTTTTTCCAGTTTTAGTACAGAACACTAAAACCAAATGAGGTCAACTCGTTATTGCACGGCGCGATCTTGGCATGATGAGCGGATAACAACACTTTAACAAAATATATTTTTCTCATGTCCTCTTAAACATGAATGATCTCGTACAGATAATTATGAAATTTTAAATCTTTAGAAATAACTGCTTAATTTTATAAACGTTTTTATTTAATCTAAAATTTACATTTACCGTAAAATATAATAACGTTGTAAGCACTAAAAGACTTGTTAGATGAAATTGATCACCCAGACGAACTGCAAGAGTCACACCCGGTGGAAGTATCGACCCGCGTAATTTGACCGGGGCGGTACCACCGCTACCTTCATAATCGTCTGTGAAGCAATTTATTGTGTTGCGGTTTAGGCGAGGCGCGGTTACCGGCTATACTTACACACAAAGCGAACACCTTGGCCCTCAGGGGGAACAACGCACCTGTTGTCAACCTCAGATACAAATCATCGATACTCGGGGATGATTTCGAATGTCCATGCGAGGACGTCATCACTTACCATGTGGACTGCATGCTGATCTACTACCTTTTTAAATGTTTAAAACACGCAGTTCCAGAAATAACGCCGAAAATACGGATTACGCCTGTACAAGAAGGGGACCACTTTTACTTTTAACTATTTTTACTTTTTTTTTGTCGTAGCGGTTATAGTAATGCACATTTTGTGAAAAACTTTAATAGCTACCTAATACGGCTCATGAGATTCAACCCCATTTATCGGACGGAAGGAAAGCGAACTTTTAGTATAGGGTATGGAACACTAAAAACAAAAGTTGCTTAAATTATATTTTAATGTATAGAAACGATTTCTTTCAAAATATTTATAAGAGTTTAAGAATCCTATTATCCGATATGGTGATGAAGTATAGAAACAAAGAGCGTACGAGCAGCAGCAGCGCTGCCAAGGCGCTGCCGATTCGATCGTAAACGGAACATAGCTTTACTGCAAATGACCCATCCTTCCTGTCTAGCCATTGTCTTATAATGTCCTTTATAGCTTTAAGAGTTGTAAATTTGCTAAAAATATTTCCTCATTCTAGATATATCTATAAATTACTTAAGACCATATATTGAAGACCAGCAAATAGTGAATTAAATTCAAGTAGAACAATCTATTAATAAATAATCAGCCGAATGCGAGTTGCACTCAAACACCAATTGTTCCATACAGATACATACAGATGACATACAGATGGTGTCCAAACCAATTAAAATGGAACAAGTAGTTTCAGAAGTAACGCCAAAGATAAAGTATTTAAAAAAATATATATAGTCGCTGGGAATACACAGCCTATGAATTTTAATTTTTCATTATTACTTTTTCATATTTGTTGTTATGGCGACCGTAGAAATAACATAATCGGGCAATTTCAAATGTTCCTGTCCAGCCTGCCTCTTGTAATGTCCTTTATAGCTTTGAGATTGTATATTAGCTAAAACTATCGCCAGATATTATCTATTATAGGTTTCTGAAGTCCATGATATCCACGTTGTAGTCGAAACCAGCGAAAAAAGCGTTGGAACAATCTATTAGTAAACATCATGGATTTCTTATGAATACAAGACGTCGAGGAAAAACGGCCAAAATACCGATTTCTTGTATGGGCACTGTTTTTTATTTTTATTTTTACTATTTGTTGTTATAGCGACAATAGGGTTATATATAATCTGCGAAAACCTATCACAGTTCAAGAATACAACCCTGTGACTTATGGAGGGATTGGAGGGACGAAAGAATGGACGAAAAACGAAATCTTACTAATAGGATCCCGTCGGCAACTTTAGGATACTTTAGGATACTAAGAAAGATTTTAAGTCAGTCTTGCTAGTTAAAAAAACAATAATGTCACTTTTCACACCTTAGCTAAGTTGCTACACGTTAATAAGATGAAGAAAGTGATCTCGTCTCGTGCGGTCCATTTTCATCAGTTCCTCAAGTTTTTCAATAAAAACTTTCGACGGTATTTGATGGCATGATTTACATACGGTACGGATCCATTTCTTTTCCAAAGATTTCAAATAAGACTGAATTTTTTTGGTATCTTCATTATCTAAAAAGGTCGAGCGATAGCTGCAAATAACTTATTAAGTCACTTATTTACTTAGCTGTTATTTTGAAACTGCGATTAAAGTAAATTAATATCACCACGAATGCAACAATATTCTACTGCTAAAATGCCTAATATCATTATGATGAAACTTATTATATGTATAAACTTGGCAGTCATAGGAACTGCCGATAGTTTAGTAAAAAAAATCATAAAAAAAATGATCAGCACCTAAATTAAATATTACAAAATTAATAATATAAAATGTTCAAACGCCAATATCAATACGAATATTTGAAATTTCCACGTCAGTTTACTATGTCCATCGTTGTTTCAGAAGTTTACGCTTCAACAATAATGTAAGTATTTACAGTTTACTACTGATTATATTTCTTAAACGTAAAGTTTACTACTGATTATATTTCTTTGAACGTAAATTGTGAATAAGATTATGCATGGGTGTATGTATGTAGTGAGTGTTAATGAACTATGTTTGCTGCTTATAACTCTACGTTATTCTTGCGGATACATCTTCCTCGCTCTTTCGTACCGTGTACATCAAACATAATTCTTGGTGTTGCAGTTTCTGCTCGGTTTAATGCTAGCCTAGCACAATAATTCCGGCATAAAACAAAATAACACGCACATTCGGTCGTAAAGTTAGGCTGTCTACTTTAACGAAAATATTTCGGGACATGTGTTATAAAATAGGAATATAAAATGTGTAAGTGATTTTGTTAAACAATTGTATGACTATTTACCGACTTCAAAGGTAAAGGGTTCTCAAATCTATTTGTATTATACGCAATTTTAGGTAACATGCAATATTTTTATCTGTCTCTCTGTCTAGTTATGTAAGAATGAATAAATAGAATAGAATAGTATGATAGAATACTCTCGGGTATTTTCACCAAAGTTCGTAAAAGGAAAGATGTTTTGTTTTGACGCAAACATGTCTTAAACATAAAAATTATCTCCATCACAACCCTCTCGTTAAAACTCGTTAACCATAAAGTAACAAACAAAGTAACAAAGGTATACAAGATATGTATCACTACTGACAGTAACAAATACTGACTTTGTCCTTAATTAAAGCAACATTGTAATGTGTACTAACTTAAGATATTTAGCATGCTATTCATTTGTTTAACGATATCCAAGGGTGATATCCTTTGTAATTATTTTTAAAGATAGATGCACGCATTAACAGATATTTACAGGACAGCCTTCGTCAATATTAACAACAAACAATACAAATTATAAGTATGATCCTAATCGGGTATTATTTAACATAGCACGAGAAATATAGAGGAATACTTTTTAATATTTTTACAGATACCTTAGATATATAGATAGACGCTTTAAAAGATATTTTACAGGACAGCCATCGCCAATAAAAATCGTGGTAACTGTATCGTAAAGCGCGCAGTATAAATGGAGAATAAAGTTGCGCGGAGCTTAATACATTCAATTTGTTTTCAGCGACGGTTCAGCTCCATCCGGCCATCATTGTGCAGCAATAAAAAATGCAGCAGTGATCATCCTGTTCTCGTTCAATCTGCTAGTTAAGAATATTACCTATCAGTGCTAATTGATCCACCTTTAAATAAAATTTGTACCTCAAAAACCTTGAGAATGAAGTTATCAAAGTAAATATGTAACACGTAGGTATGTTGTTGATTTTGGTTTTGATAGTTAGTGTCTATTTAAATTCCTCATTTAATCCTGCTCACGATAGTAAAAAAACGGAGGACAATAAACATATGAATATGATTTTGGCCTAGTTATATTAATATTTAAAATAGAGAGAAACAAATAACATTTGTCTAATTTTATTTTCAAACTACATTAGGGGTGAAATATAGTAGTTGTTCAGATACAAGTTAGACATGCATACCTTTCCTAGGTACATTAGGTCCTGCATTACATTACCCTTATTACATTACTCTAGTAGAACTACGACTATATTAATACAGGATAAAGAAGTTGTCGGCGCTCATTAGAGAGTGTATTAAGACTCTCTTACAAAATATGTTACACACGGTCCAACTATATGCATAGTTTATACATAATGGCAGCCGAAATTTTCACCTACTTTAGTTCTACAAAAACCTTAGAAACTTGTCTACTTCTATGTTAAATAATATAATTAATCACTATACACTTAATAAGTTCTTTAATCTTGTTTTACTTAAACTTACAGTCTTAAGTAAACGAAATTAAGAGAGTTATCTGAAACTTTTAGGTCTGTCTTCTCTTGAGTTAAGTACAATGTTTAGGTAGGAAGACACTGAACTTTTAAGTTGAGCTTAATCCGAATATAATAAAGATTGTACATCAAAACAAATTGGTTTTAAACAGCTTATTTATTTTATTAATAAAATAACATATGTTTATGTGCAAAGTATATAATATGTAGTTCATCAACCAATGTTTATTTAGATATATCGTTAGGGTTTCGAGTAGTTTCGAGATATTAGATATCACTAAAAGATAACCACACACTCGTAATACAAAAATCCTTAATTTAACTTAAATACGCTAGATCTCTATAAATTATATATCTATACACGTGGCAGCTACAACCAAATATATTTATTATCGCTTAACCTAAAGATTAGGCAGACAGGCCATTTGATGGAAAGGGGTCACCTTCGTCCATAGACGTTTCCCACACTAGAAGGATCGCCAAAGAATTGGCAGCTTTAAAGAAGATCTCTTTTCGCACGTTTTTAGAAGACCCCATGTCATAGCCGAATAGAAACAAAACATAGGGTTGTTTCGTATAAACAAAAAATCCATTGTAAGTGTTTAGTTGCCCTAACACACTGAGCTGGAATACATCAATCACTGGGGATGTGCAACGTGTTTTTTCATGACAGACGCTCGTAGGCGTGTCTGGTCCCTAAGACATCGGCCGTGCTTACGCGGCCTCGAGGGGAGGGGCAGCGGGGATAATTGATGGAGTCGACGTGAGACCACGCCAAGGATAATCTAAGGCCACCTTCGACTTGAGAATCTTATCCCCTGGTTAAAGGTCAAAGGGCAAATGGTATTTTAAATTGTTACGCACAAATTACTGCCTATTGTAAAATTAATTACTTTCGATTACAGCACTCGTAACACTCCCAAAACATTTACTATCACGAAGATGTAGATACAACATTCTCGTAAGTCTTAATAATGTTACAGTGTGTAACATAGTAGTGATTTATAGAGGGTATCCAGGTAAAATTCAGGGGGGGGGTCACATCTTATCTCACGTTGTGGAGAGGGGTGGGGAGGGGGGCTTAGCAAATATAACGTAGTTTTTTTCCACAAGAAACTGAATAAAAATACGAAAAAATAACGATAAAATATCATGCACTTACGAAGTTTAAGTCTTTCCTAAAAACTGGAAGTACTCTTTAATTATACCAACAATTACCCTTATAAACGATTCTTCGAATTCCAAATAATTTGGTGGTCTACGGCAAAACCAAAAATTAGTCAGATGGTCCGTCATCACTAAAGAGTTAAGAATCACTACTTTATAGCAATAGTGTAGCGGTGTTTTCCGGAATTAAGAATTATTAGGCAAAAAAATAATTCTTAATTATTTCCCTAATTAAGAATTATTAGGGAATTATTAGGCAAATTTTCTTTTCTAAAATATATATTTTGTTAGTCCTCTGTCGTTACTTAGCATCTTAAATAATCTTTAGTTTTTATTTCAGTCAGTTACAAATAATATTCACGAGGGTAATATGGGAGAACTACATTTCATAAAAATATCTAAAAATGTAAATCTTAGGTTTATGGCAAGGATTAAAATCTCCATTTAAAGACACTTGACTTGCAAATCGTGTGATTAGATTAACAATAATGAAATTACAAACCGAGCTACGATACTGGCTTATGTAAATATAAGAGGTGTGCTTCGTTTAACAATATTTACATGACTAATGGGCTTGGTTTTACATAAAAGTGTAAAGTGTAGCTGTTAGCTGGGCGCTCGGCAAAAGTGTTTCAATTTGTGTCTATGCATGCTTATGATGTAAACCCACATCCCCCATATATTATGTATATTTTTATTTTCTTCCGACATTATCTAAGCTTAGACTTTGTGGAATATTCTCTATAAAATAATAAATGTTACATTTACGTATTAAGTTTAATACGTAATACGTTTAAGTTTATCGTATTAAAACGATAAGCTTTTATTTAGATACTCTGAAATTGGTATTTGTATTTTATATCACAATAACCTGAATGAACATTTGAGTACATAGAGTAGGTTATTAGACAGGTAGTCATTGGTATTAAAATTGTTGAACCATTTTAATTGTTTTATTTTAATATAAAAATAACCAAAAAGAAAAATATAAATTCCACTACATATTTAAAACTCTTTCATATACATATTTATTCCTTATTACTTTTTCATATTCCCGATAAGTTATTCAAAAACGGTGAATTAAACACACGTACTATCCATGAATAACACCGATGGCAATGGGTATCAATTCGACATAAAAGTATAAAGCGAGTGAACTTAGGCGCGCAGCAATGTGGTCCAATTTCCATGTTTTATGCACGGCCCGCGAACAGTGCATCGCGCGTACGTATAGAATAGACTCTTTGAAAATTTTATTCCCCATGCCCGAAAATCGGACCTCGCTGCATTTTATTAAACTGTGTTACGTGTTTTTCGGATTTGTATTTGTCATTTTGCGGAAGGCGAGCTTAACGATATGTCCACGTAGCAATATTGTTTGGCGATTACGTCAACTCATATGAGGCGGCTAGCATAAGTATTGGTTTAGTGAAGTTTTTGTAAAACAAATAAAAACTTGAATGTCCCTTTTAAAGTCGTTTTCTGTTAATATGATAAATGTAAATAATCTCACGTATATATATTTGCATGTTTCTTATTGAACCACGCATAAACGCCTGAACGTATTGGATAAATTTTTCTTTATGGAAATTCGGCATAAAATATAGATAATACAGCTGAACACATGTGTCAAGTTTTTATTTCGGATTTTCTATAGAAACGACTCTACGACGCAGATAGAAAAAACCGGTTAATTAAAATTTTATTTTGAATTTGAAATACCCTAAATTAATAAAATCATGATGACTCAAACCTACTACATTCGAGTATTTAAGATTCCATTACGATATTAGCTTAATCTACTATGCTTTCGAAAAGGCAATCATGAATACGGACGTCAACAAGGGAATAAAACCAACAAATGTTACAACAACACCTGACACATATACGTTGTGGTAGTCCGTATTTTTGTTTTACTACGATGTCGGTAATCGTCGGATGTGAGCGGCAGAAACAAGCAACTTTTAGAGAGAAGCCATCGGTCGAATGCAGCACTAGCTAAATTGCATTGTTCGTTTTATTGCAAGTGCGGATGGCAGAGCTCCCACAGGAATTATTTACTATGTAACAGCACATGCATTTTATTTTCATCGTTGATTTCCGTGTGTGAAATCTTTCATTTTATTCATCGAGCTCGGTGAAACGTTTACAATTTATAGAATAAGAGCGTTGATGCACTTTAATCCTTTTTTATACACAAAATAAAATATGTAGCAATGCAGAATTTAGATCACCTGCTTCTATCCCGCATGGATACATTTAATTACTAAATATTCGTTTATAGATGCGTTATTAGGACTGAACAGTTAATAATTGAACAATATAAATTCTTATTAAGGTAAACTTTTTTTAGCATAACTTAGTAATTGCTGCGAAAACGTAGAAGAATCGCTGACTTTGGAAAAACATTCCATAATCACTAATAGTGGCATAATTACTGATTCTTAGTACAAATACAAATCATTTTTATAATTAATATATTATATCTATAGGTATATATATAGCCTATAGGGCTTTAGGCATACAGTAAATCTAATAAGTCCTGTGAAAATATGGATAGCTACTTTATAAATATTTAGGTATTATGTTAGCTTTTTTGCTTACAGATTTTACAAGAGAATACTTTTCAATGTCGACATACAATGTATTACATTTTGATCAAACAAAATGACGATAGAATGTGTAGTGTGTAGTGTATTGTTAATAATTGTTAAATTAAGTTCAAAGATACTTTATTCTACAAAAATACTAGTGGTATAAAGCATTTTGATAGCGCATTAGTTTAAAAAATTGGCTGCGGCAATCGTATTTTACTTTAATTCTAGCTATGAATCTATGGACCATCGAGTATAAAAAGGATAACAAAGTGTTTGTTGATGTTTTACATTAAAATATTTTCAGGCAGGAACCTACATAATATATTTCAATTATTCAATTACCTATCTTACAGGTTTTATTTTAAGTTTTGGCAATTCAGCTTTTCAAATGCTTGTATAACTGTAAACATTACCTTGTACGAGTGAATTGCTTAACTTATGTTTGTTAGGTATAAAATAAGTAGAAATAAATTGACTTGTATCAAAATACTAATACATCGCGATACCAACTTGGCAGATTTACTTTATTCATTTGCGTTTATTTGAACCAACAATGTTTCAGATAAAAATGAACAGCGTAAAAGACTACTTCAGTTTTACTGGGATTTAGGTCGTATAAACAGCTTGGAAGTATTTCCACTCGTCAGCGTGACTTTGATCATGATAAGTAAGACCAGGTTACTGCCACGAAGTTGTGTATCAGTAATGAGGATATAACGCCCCGAGCGCTCTCCTAGGTGGGCGATACATAGTTTATGCAACACGATGGAACATGCTTCGTCCACATTAATAACCTACACGGTCTTAACTCAGCGACCTCCTTAAAGCATTAAGATTACAGAATTTACAGGTCAAGGTTACATGCATGATGGTAATAGAGGACATTATCAATCCAGTTGATCTGTGAAGCTCATTTCCCAGACGCACATAATTAAGTGAGTATTAAAAATTATCACTTGCTTATCAATTACCAATTTAATGTATATTTATTTTTAATAATTACAAAATACTGGAGAGCTAAGACAAAATACTTTTGATTATAAAAAAAACATTTATACAAATCAAAAATTAAACCATCCACAATGATATCGAGCCAATGAACAAAATCAACTTTGGTTATTATTAGAATCTTTATTTTTATTTTAGGTAAATAGGGAGTTTTATTTTAGGGAGGTAAGGATACCTCCCAAATTCATATGTGTTCATATTTTATGACATTTATTGTATAATTATTCCTTTTCAATATTAATGATTATCTTTACTCTTAGAAACCCGAAAATTTCGAAGATCTCCTTCACTCAAAAAATAAAATTGTACCAAATAACTGTAGTTATTAAACTTACCTACCAAATGCGAAACAACCCAGCAACCATTGACTTCAAAACACCTTACTTTAAAGTTCAGATAACTCCTCAAAAGGAAATGAACGTCGCGAAAGTTTAATATTGATATTATGTATCTTAAATAAGAAATGATATAAAGTTAGATGTTATTTTAAATCACTTTTGCCTTTTTGTATCTGTTAAAATTTCGAAAGTTGGTAGGTACAGTGTTGAAATGCCTATTTGTCATAAAGTATTTCACTCTTTATTCTTACTGGTGTTTGTCTGTATGTAATATCAGCAAATTTTTTCCAAATTTAAGTTGGACCAATTAAGAAAAAAAACGTGTTCATACTTTATTTTATCATGAATTTCAGTGACAGAACAAGATATAGGTCCCTAATCCCTGAGGTCCCTGAAGGAAGAACTGCCTCAAAGACTACTTAGCCGATTTTTTTCAAATAAATTTCCCCGGATCATCATTGAGTTTTGGGACGTCCTGTATAAGGGTTAAGCTATTTTATCCGATGTGTCGCAAAACACTGATTGTTATTTTTATTTGTTTTATGTAACATCAAAGAAAAGTCTTATGGCGACATTCTGTTAAGTTTATAATTTAAAAAAATAAGGTAAAATTTTTGTAGCACATGGAAATTGATCGGTGCCCCTCTCTCCTTATATACGAAGGAAGTATACATAAAATTTAAAACAAAAAATACAAAATAGTTTATTTCTAAATTAGCAAATCTCTCGAATTTGTGAATGATTTACTTACATCACAATATGTAAGTAATTTGATTAAAAAACCCTGTACAAAATAAAAACATATACATCGTTCAGAACAGTCTCCACGCTATTTATCTCCACGAGTTCAACTCACATTTTTTTCAAGTACCTAATACTAAAGAATAAAGTTTAAGTTGTTCACTCGCTGAGAAGGTGAGAAACAAGAAATCTCCAACTGTTTAAATTTTATATTACTGTTAAATACTTATTGACTTGAAGTTAGCAAGTACGTTACCTACGTACTTGCTAACTTCAAGTCAAGTTTGTAGATAAAAGATGTCAGCTAAGAATGGCTCCATCGACAGGATTGAATTAAAGGGTTAATCGGGAATGAACGTTTGTATGGAAATCTATCAACTTTGAAGTTAAGAAATTAGATATAAGATCGGGCACATTATATAATAACGGGAATTAATCTGCTGATAAAAGTAATTTCAGAATAGATTTCCATGCCTATATGTAAAGAAAAGTAATTTCAAAAAATAACTCTTCCAAATATTTTTTTTGATAGCTTATTTATTTTAGTTTTATATTCTGATGTAATCCGTTTTATTATTACTAAGCAACGGCTCACTATTAATATTTCTTGCGTTCAAAATGCCTGTTACGCTTGAACTAGTAATTTCCTACGTGTCACTGGCAAACACCGGTTTGACGCTGTCGGCGTCGTCGAATTTTATAACAAAATGCTAATATTTTATCACTAAAGTTGCGCAAATTCTATCCACATCACTTTTAAAAGTGTTCATTTATTATTCAAATATTATTTGTGCAACAGAATGTTCATGGTACATCGTTTCCTATAATATTGGCAGTATAAGCCTGAAAGCGCACTTCGACCATGGAATATTAAATACGGGCGCGCTTAGTCTTCACGTCGATACCCATTACCTTGTAATAAAACTTTCATAATTACTTTCAAAAAGACAGGCACGCTTATCACTTTGCTCTATTTACTAGATGTTTTAGTTGATTTTTAGTTTGCAGAAAGCAAATGGTCAAGCCGTACATTTGGTACATCCTAAAAATACCTCTATCAATGTATGCCTACCTAGAAATCAAACTATGTTTGATTCGTGTTAAGACGACTACATCACATTAGATGTCACTATATATCACAGAAATATCATACCTATAACGAACCTAAATAAAAGTGGTACAAAATGTTATTCACAAGAATGAAGATAACACGAATAAGTCATTCGCTCGTACGCAGCGTAAGCTGAACGCCATACATAATGCCATTGCTCTAAATCCTCGGACTTGCAAGTTTGATTAGACTTCCCTTGAATGCCACAGGGATAGAACACATCTCGTAAATGTTTACTGCCGGCTTAGTCTGCTATGACCTGTCTAGAAATATTAGTTTACTTTAACTGCACACAAGTAGTACAACATAACTTATACACTTAACTTTTGTAAGTTGTAACCTTTGTGTGTCTATGTAGGAAGTTTCTTGCACAAAACATGTACATGTAAAAAACTACGTAGTTATTTCGTTTGTTGTAAGATTTATTATATTTTTAGTTATTATAATTATTATGTAAATACAAGTATTTATTACGTATAACTATACGTAAACATATAATAACTACGTCCGAAATAGACGTAGCAATCTAGGCTCTTGTAGCTTCTGTATTATACAATTTATACACCCAATGTTCAACTGGGTTAAAATAGTCGTAATATGTTGTTACGCCGTGGATACTATATATAAACTGGTTATTTTACCTCGTAAGTAAGAACACAGCAACTGCACTATAACGGTACGAATAGATAACTTACATTGTTACGACTTTTTACAAAATTTTAGTTATTTCTCTAAGTTATAGGTAGTATACCAAGAATTCATTTTGTGTTAAGTTTTTAACTGAGACTTCAAAAAAGGGGAGGTTGAGAACCTCGCCTCGATGCGAATATTTTTAACTTTAACGTAAAATTTTAACCGAATAGTCCGAATTTGATAAATATTTTTGCTGTGGATTCAATATAGTGTCTAAAAGTAGATTTTTCATAATTGATTGAACATTGAAGGTGCATCAGCGAACTCCTCAATATTTTTAAGATGAACTAAAAAGTAAAAAATAAGTAATAAATAATTTTTCACTTTTTAGGTAATCTTAAAGTCAGTTCTATTTTTGGTCAAAAACATTTGTAACATTTGAATTATATGCATTACATTTTGTTTAGCCAGTTAGGTTTTTTTTATATTGGTGTTAAAAAGAGAGAGTAGTTACTGAGTGTAGAGTATGTAAGAAGAAAAAGAGAGTTTATAAGAAAATAATGATATAAAGTAACATTTCAAATCCAAGCGTCCAAGAAATAATTAAAGTCAAACTAACTGCTTAAACATAGGCATTTCTAATCATAAAATTAATTTAACATTTTGTTATTAGTAAAACATACTTATGTATGTTTTTCTATGTTGTGAAAAGCAATTTTAAAACTATTTCTCGTTACATTAGGTTTAAAATACCTGTTTCGTATATTATTTAGTGTTCGCCCTTGCCCGAGTTTCCAGAACATGAGCAGCGAATAAACTCATTATGAACTCATCGATGAGCGAATGAGTAACGCTCACAGTCCAACAGGCGCCTTCAAAGCCCACAGCTCGCTGGCACTGAACGTGTATACTTTAGTTTAGAATTAACTATATTCACGGTAATATTTTTTGCTAAATGAGGGGTATACTTTTATTATTATTATTTTAAATGAAGTGGGTTTCATTTATGAATAGACCGTTCCCATTATCGATCTGTTACAGTTACATGTTGGACAAAGTATTTTTTCAATGTAGAAACCATGTACATGTTTGGGGAAATGTTAGCGTTAAATTCAATGACATAATCTATACCTACTTACTTTTATCAACAAAATAACTAAATAAGATGATTGGCTCCCTTTGGGAAATAATCACACTAATTGGCTGTAAGACTGTTAGATGAATGTTTTTTCAACAAATCCATACAAAACAAATCAAAAATTAAAATAGCGATTTCAAAGAGGGAGTCAATGCCACCACCACCGCCACGCCACCTTATTTTTGTGTTTTTCTCTACAATATTACGGATATGTTATGCTCTTGGCCCTATACTATATACTGCGTTAATTGACGAAGTTATAACAGAAATAACAAACTGAGCAGTTAGTTCAATGACCACTGAACGCATGGTCCAGTTCTATTATTATATAAACCATAACATTGGTTCCATATTTTAAATTGAAACAGATTAGGTACATTCCATTAAATTTCTATCATCATCACAACCCATTATTGTCCCGGTGCTGGGCACGGGTCTCCTTTCACAATGAGAGGGATTTATTTAGGCCATAGAATTGGTAGACTTCACTCACACACACTTGAGATTTTTTACAATCTCTTGGACATGGAGGTTTCCTCACAATGTTTTCCTTCACAGACTAGCGAATGATAATTTAAGTTAAAATACGCTTATAATTTGACAAATTAGAGGTGCATGTTGGGATTTGAATTCGGGCGCCCCGTGTGAAAGGTCGAATTCTCAACCACTAGGCTATCACTACTAATTTCTAACTAAAGCATAATTAACGTAGGGAAGTACCTATTTCCATTTCGCTAGTCGCTAGGTAGACATATGAAATGGAATACAACAGCAAACTGATTTCAAAGGTCAGAAAAATTACTATCACTATATTTCACTTTAGTAAACGAATGGCAGGCTACAATTATGTTGTCAGAACCTGATAGAGAAAGATCCAATAACCTTTATAAAGTACAACAATCAATACAACTATGCTTACATACAACACCTACTTGTGAAAGTAACATGCTGATTCATATTATTCGGATTATTGTACTTGTGTATCTTTTTCTTGTTAAATTTACCTACTCATAATTCTAATAAAGGCAGCAAACGAGCATGCAATCCTCCTGGTGGTAACTGCGATGGTCCATGGACGTAAGCTGATGGTAGCGGCCTTATATTGACATATACGGTTGCTGTCACGTGTGTTCCTTATCGTGCCTAAACCATACAGCAATGTGAAAAAATGTATAACACATCTTTTTTATAAGAGTACTGGGAGTTTTTTCAGCCGGATTTTTTCTTCCGGTCTACCTCAGCCTAAAATAGGCGCTCAAAGCCGATGTATGATATGATATGTATTGATATGGAAAAAAATAAATACTAAGCAATTTTGTATTGACGTTCATCTAGTGTATTTCATGTACCTTATGATGAATAAAAATTTTTGAATTTGGAACTTGTTTGGTTTAACCCAATATCAAGTAAAGCAATTCTTGTGTTTCGGTTTTGGCAAGGCGTGGTTGCGGACTATAATTGCACCTGAGGCGAGCATTTTATTCCATGTCGGGTAAACTCCGTGCTCGTTTGCTACCTTTGTACGATAAAAAACAGTTATAGAAACTTACGCACGTTTACATACAATAAATAGTTTTTAAATATGACGCACACTACTTTAAAACGGCAGAATTGTTAAGTAATATAATCTGCAATGATATATCTGCTTTTTTCTATAATCTGGGGCTGGCATATTCCTGGAGACGGTGATGAGTGGGGAATGTGCGTTCAAGGGCTTTTTGCGACGTGTTATGACGTGTATTAAACGAAGGAAAATTCAAAGCTTTTGACACTAATGGCTAATGTCTAAGATTAATCATGGAATCTTTGACTACGCTTTTCTGTTGCTATCAGGTGATTTTTTTTGTAAAAGACGTAGCAAGGTCAGTCCACCTGGTAGTCAGTGATGATTGCCACCCATAAATATCTGTAAATTTTTTTATCGTATAAAGGTAGCAAACGAGCATGCAGACGACCTGATGCTAAGTGGTCACTGCCGCCCATGGACATCAGTAACCATCCCCAAGCACAATTAAATCATGCTAAGTGTGATCACAGATGCGTTGGTACCCCTGAGAACTAAGATATTTGCCTCATATATAAATATAGCCGGCAACCACGTCTCTCCAAACAGAATCACAATAAATTGCTTCACGAAGGATTATGAGGGTGATGGTACCTCCCCGGTCGAACTTCGTGAGTTCGACCACCTGTATAAATAACATCATATAGAAGTTAAAGCCCTATTTGATCGATCATGGTGAAACTATTCCTGAGGGTTGGGATGGTTGTCTCTTGTAAGACAGGCAGCAACGCCCTTTCTAACCGACATGTACATTGTTGATGAAAGTAGTACCTACTGCTAAAACTATATACAGATAACTTACATTCTAGTAAAATTAGTCTGAAGAATTATAAAAAAAACCATAAGGATTAAAGGAACTTTAAGGAATTGGTAATTATGGATAAAGTGGAAGGGAAAACACTTCATAAATAATCATATATACTCGTATTATGAACACTCAACATAATATTACGAATTTAATGTACTAATATACTAAATTATATTTGTGTTCCCTATAAATTACCTTGATCTTTTTAAGAAATGTATCAAATCGAATCATTTATTTGTAGATATACGGGTTACATGAAACATGATTTTATATAAATTAACTTTTTTTTTTTTTTATTTAAACAAAAAGGGCTTTGTCGCTGAAGCGTTTATGCCGCCCTGGAAGAAAATTAAATCATAATTTGTTAAAAATATTAAAAAAACTAATAAACTAACTTCCTTAAATT